>JAQGDQ010000081.1:130000-311296 GCA_030141605.1 Tubiluchus corallicola | reverse complement strand
GCATGTTAATCCAGCAAGCTCATTGAAACTCCATATTTCGTAGTCAAATACCTATCTAGCTTTTTTATTCACTGAAAAAGCTTTAAATCAGACTGGGGTAAATTCCACTTTCTAACCACCCCTTCCATAATGTTCTGCCAAATCCTCATGCACTCAAGTAAGTACCGCAATCCATAGGCACTACCGTTGCTGCCTCTGACAAAGGTGTCGTCATCATCGTCGTCAATCTCTTCACAGTTTCTGCCGTTCCGAACTTTGACGCTGAACCACAACTCAATGGCACTTACTGCTTCACCACAATATGTGCCTTACACAGTACTACACATGTTTTGGGTCTCTCTCTCTCTCTGGTCCAGTTATGTAACAGACATCATAAAAAATATGATCTTTGAAAGTCA
The DNA here is from genome assembly GCA_030141605.1 of Tubiluchus corallicola. NCBI lineage: Eukaryota > Metazoa > Priapulida > Priapulimorpha > Priapulimorphida > Tubiluchidae > Tubiluchus > Tubiluchus corallicola. The sequence goes on along the minus strand of JAQGDQ010000081.1, from coordinate 310,898 downwards.
AAATGCATATCAAGGACTATAACTGAACCTGACCACACTGTAAGTAATGAATTGTTTTTATTAATTTTAACACCCGTAGCCATAATGTAGCATACAGGTGCACAAAAATAGAAAAGAGCGATATCATATTATTATTATTATATAACATCATCTTGATCTATCCAGGTAATATACAAGCAACCAACTAAACTGTTGACAGTGTGTTAGCATTGTTGTGATAACTTATTCAGCACTGTTTGCGGTGTGTTAGAACTAAAAAATGCACAAAAACGTCTACACTGTATCATCAATCATAAAAAGTAAAAGCAAGGGCATAATCAGAAAACACTGCAATAAAGTAACCGCCATTAAATTTTTGTGGAGTTAAGCAAATTTTCACTAGTATTTCACTTTCAAAACAAAATATTTTTTTGGTTCATTATCAATTAATATAGTAGCTTTCTCAAAAATGAGTGCTATGTTTATATGCAATGTCTAAAATTGTTTGCTGAAAGACGAAAATGCAAATGGCAACAAGTCTGATAATAGCCAGCTTCTTACGTAATTGTAAAATTACAATACGCCCAAACTATCAAAAATCTGACCACAGATCAGAACACCTTGATGCTCCAATGCTAATCTATGGCATGGCATGTTAATCCAGTAAGCTCATTGAAACTCCATATTTCGTAGTCAAATACCTATCTAGCTTTTTTATTCACTGAAAAAGCTTTAAATCAGGCTGGGGTAAATTCCACCTTCTAACCACCCCTTCCATAATATTCTGCCAAATCCTCATGCACTCAAGTAAGTTCCGCAATCCATTGGCGCTACCGTTGCTGCCTCTGACAACGGTGTTTTTCATGTTGTTGTTGTTGTCATCATCATCGTCGTCAATCTCTTCACAGTTTCTGCCGTTCCGAACTTTGACGCTGAACCACAACTCAATGGCACTTACTGCTTCACCACAATATGTGCCTTACACAGTACTACACATGTTTTGGGTCTCTCTCTCTGGTCCAGTTATGCAACAGACATCATAAAAAATATGATCTTTGAAAGTCAAAATGCATATCAAGAACTATAACTGAACCTGACCACACTGTAAGTAATGAATTGTTTTTATTAATTTTAACACCCGTAGCCATAATGTAGCATACAGGTGCACAAAAATAGAAAAGAGCGATATCATATTATTATTATTATATAACATCATATTGATCTATCCAGGTAAAATACAAGCAACCAACTGAACTGTTGACAGTGTGTTAGCATTGTTGTGATAACTTATTCAGCACTGTTTGTGGTGTGTTAGAACTAACAAATGCACGAAAACTTCTACACTGTGTCATCAATCATAAAAAGTAAAAGCAATGGCATAATCAGAAAACACTGCAATAAAGTTGCCGCCATTAAATTTTTGTGGAGTTAAGCAAATTTTCACTAGTATTTCACTTTCAAAACAAAATATTTTTTGGTTTATTATCAATTAATATAGTAGCTTTCTCAAAAATGAGTACTATGTTTATATGTAATGTCTAAATTTTTTTGCTGAAAGACCGAAAATGCAAATGGCAACCAGTCCGATAATAGCCAGCTTCTTACGTAATTGTAAAATTACAATACGCCCAAACTATCAAAAATCTGACCACAGATCAGAACACCTTGATGCTCCAATGCTAATCAATGGCATGGCATGTTAATCCAGTAAGCTCATTGAAACTCCATATTTCGTAGTCAAATACCTATCTAGCTTTTTTATTCACTGAAAAAGCTTTAAATCAGACTGGGGTAAATTCCACTTTCTAACCACCCCTTCCATAATGTTCTGCCAAATCCTCATGCACTAGAGTAAGTTCCGCAATCCATTGGCACTACCGTTGCTGCCTCTGACAAAGGTGTCGTCATCATCGTCGTCAATCTCTTCACAGTTTCTGCCGTTCCGAACTTTGACGCTGAACCACAACTCAATGGCACTTACTGCTTCACCACAATATGTGCCTTACACAGTACTACAGATGTTTTGGATCTCTCTCTGGTCCAGTTATGCAACAGACATCATAAAAATATGATCTTTGAAAGTCAAAATGCATATCAAGAACTATAACTGAACCTGACCACACTGTAAGTAATGAATTGTTTTTATTAATTTTAACACCCGTAGCCATAATGTAGCATACAGGTGCACAAAAATAGAAAAGAGCTATATCATATTATTATTATTATATAACATCATCTTGATCTATCCAGGTAATATACAAGCAACCAACTAAACTGTTGACAGTGTGTTAGCATTGTTGTGATAACTTATTCAGCACTGTTTGTGGTGTGTTAGAACTAACAAATGCACGAAAACTTCTACACTGTGTCATCAATCATAAAAAGTAAAAGCAAGGGCATAATCAGAAAACACTGCAATAAAGTAGCCGCCATTAAATTTTTGTGGAGTTAAGCAAATTTTCACTAGTATTTCACTTTCAAAACAAAATATTTTTTTGGTTCATTATCAATTAATATAGTAGCTTTCTCAAAAATGAGTGCTATGTTTATATGCAATGTCTAAAATTGTTTGCTGAAAGACGAAAATGCAAATGGCAACAAGTCTGATAATAGCCAGCTTCTTACGTAATTGTAAAATTACAATACGCCCAAACTATCAAAAATCTGACCACAGATCAGAACACCTTGATGCTCCAATGCTAATCTATGGCATGGCATGTTAATCCAGTAAGCTCATTGAAACTCCATATTTCGTAGTCAAATACCTATCTAGCTTTTTTATTCACTGAAAAAGCTTTAAATCAGGCTGGGGTAAATTCCACCTTCTAACCACCCCTTCCATAATATTCTGCCAAATCCTCATGCACTCAAGTAAGTTCCGCAATCCATTGGCGCTACCGTTGCTGCCTCTGACAAAGGTGTTTTTCATGTTGTTGTTGTTGTCATCATCATCGTCGTCAATCTCTTCACAGTTTCTGCCGTTCCGAACTTTGACGCTGAACCAACTCAATGGCACTTACTGCTTCACCACAATATGTGCCTTACACAGTACTACACATGTTTTGGGTCTCTCTCTCTGGTCCAGTTATGCAACAGACATCATAAAAAATATGATCTTTGAAAGTCAAAATGCATATCAAGAACTATAACTGAACCTGACCACACTGTAAGTAATGAATTGTTTTTATTAATTTTAACACCCGTAGCCATAATGTAGCATACAGGTGCACAAAAATAGAAAAGAGCTATATCATATTATTATTATTATATAACATCATATTGATCTATCCAGGTAATATACAAGCAACCAACTGAACTGTTGACAGTGTGTTAGCATTGTTGTGATAACTTATTCAGCACTGTTTGTGGTGTGTTAGAACTAACAAATGCACGAAAACTTCTACACTGTGTCATCAATCATAAAAAGTAAAAACAATGGCATAATCAGAAAACACTGCAATAAAGTTGCCGCCATTAAATTTTTGTGGAGTTAAGCAAATTTTCACTAGTATTTCACTTTCAAAACAAAATATTTTTTGGTTTATTATCAATTAATATAGTAGCTTTCTCAAAAATGAGTTCTATGTTTATATGTAATGTCTAAAATTTTTTGCTGAAAGACCGAAAATGCAAGTGGCAACCAGTCCGATAATAGCCAGCTTCTTACGTAATTGTAAAATTACAATATGCCCAAACTATCAAAAATCTGACCACAGATCAGAACACCTTGATGCTCCAATGCTAATCTATGGCATGGCATGTTAATCCAGTAAGCTCATTGAAACTCCATATTTCGTAGTCAAATACCTATCTAGCTTTTTTATTCACTGAAAAAGCTTTAAATCAGACTGGGGTAAATTCCACTTTCTAACCACCCCTTCCATAATGTTCTGCCAAATCCTCATGCACTAGAGTAAGTTCCGCAATCCATTGGCACTACTGTTGCTGCCTCTGACAAAGGTGTCGTCATCATCGTCGTCAATCTCTTCACAGTTTCTGCCGTTCCGAACTTTGACGCTGAACCACAACTCAATGGCACTTACTGCTTCACCACAATATGTGCCTTACACAGTACTACAGATGTTTTGGATCTCTCTCTCTCTGGTCCAGTTATGCAACAGACATCATAAAAAATATGATCTTTGAAAGTCAAAATGCATATCAAGAACAATAACTGAACCTGACCACATGGTAAGTAATGAATTGTTTTTATTAATTTTAACACCCGTTGCCATAATGTAGCATACAGGTGCACCAAAAATAGAGAGATGCGTTATTATTATTATATAACATCATCTTGATCTATCCAGGTAATATACAAGCAACCAACTAAACTGTTGACAGTGTGTTAGCATTGTTGTGATAACTTATTCAGCACTGTTTGTGGTGTGTTAGAACTAACAAATGCACGAAAACTTCTACACTGTGTCATCAATCATAAAAAGTAAAAGCAAGGGCATAATCAGAAAACACTGCAATAAAGTAGCCGCCATTAAATTTTTGTGGAGTTAAGCTAATTTTCACTAGTATTTCACTTTCAAAACAAAATATTTTTTTTGGTTCATTATCAATTAATATAGTAGCTTTCTCAAAAATGAGTGCTATGTTTATATGCAATGTCTAAAATTGTTTGCTGAAAGACGAAAATGCAAATGGCAACAAGTCTGATAATAGCCAGCTTCTTCCGTAATTGTAAAATTACAATACGCCCAAACTATCAAAAATCTGACCACAGATCAGAACACCTTGATGCTCCAATGCTAATCTATGGCATGGCATGTTAATCCAGTAAGCTCATTGAAACTCCATATTTCGTAGTCAAATACCTATCTAGCTTTTTTATTCACTGAAAAAGCTTTAAATCAGGCTGGGGTAAATTCCACCTTCTACCACCCCTTCCATAATATTCTGCCAAATCCTCATGCCCTCAAGTAAGTTCCGCAATCCATTGGCGCTACCGTTGCTGCCTCTGACAAAGGTGTTTTTCATGTTGTTGTTGTTGTCATCATCATCGTCGTCAATCTCTTCACAGTTTCTGCCGTTCCGAACTTTGACGCTGAACCACAACTCAATCGCACTTACTGCTTCACCACAATATGTGCCTTACACAGTACTACACATGTTTTGGGTCTCTCTCTCTGGTCCAGTTATGCAACAGACATCATAAAAAATATGATCTTTGAAAGTCAAAATGCATATCAAGAACTATAACTGAACCTGACCACACTGTAAGTAATGAATTGTTTTTATTAATTTTAACACCCGTAGCCATAATGTAGCATACAGGTGCACAAAAATAGAAAAGAGCTATATCATATTATTATTATTATATAACATCATCTTGATCTATCCAGGTAATATACAAGCAACCAACTAAACTGTTGACAGTGTGTTAGCATTGTTGTGATAACTTATTCAGCACTGTTTGTGGTGTGTTAGAACTAACAAATGCACGAAAACTTCTACGCTGTGTCATCAATCATAAAAAGTAAAAGCAAGGGCATAATCAGAAAACACTGCAATAAAGTAGCTGCCATTAAATTTTTGTGAAGTTAAGCAAATTTTCACTAGTATTTCACTTTCAAAACAAAATATTTTTTTGGTTCATTATCAATTAATATAGTAGCTTTCTCAAAAATGAGTGCTATGTTTATATGCAATGTCTAAAATTGTATGCTGAAAGACGAAAATGCAAATGGCAACAAGTCTGATAATAGCCAGCTTCTTCCGTAATTGTAAAATTACAATACGCCCAAACTATCAAAAATCTGACCACAGATCAGAACACCTTGATGCTCCAATGCTAATCTATGGCATGGCATGTTAATCCAGTAAGCTCATTGAAACTCCATATTTCGTAGTCAAATACCTATCTAGCTTTTTTATTCACTGAAAAAGCTTTAAATCAGGCTGGGGTAAATTCCACCTTCTAACCACCCCTTCCATAATATTCTGCCAAATCCTCATGCACTCAAGTAAGTTCCGCAATCCATTGGCGCTACCGTTGCTGCCTCTGACAAAGGTGTTTTTCATGTTGTTGTTGTTGTCATCATCATCGTCGTCAATCTCTTCACAGTTTCTGCCGTTCCGAACTTTGACGCTGAACCACAACTCAATGGCACTTACTGCTTCACCACAATATGTGCCTTACACAGTACTACACATGTTTTGGGTCTCTCTCTCTGGTCCAGTTATGCAACAGACATCATAAAAAATATGATCTTTGAAAGTCAAAATGCATATCAAGAACTATAACTGAACCTGACCACACTGTAAGTAATGAATTGTTTTTATTAATTTTAACACCCGTAGCCATAATGTAGCATACAGGTGCACAAAAATAGAAAAGAGCGATATCATATTATTATTATTATATAACATCATATTGATCTATCCAGGTAATATACAAGCAACCAACTGAACTGTTGACAGTGTGTTAGCATTGTTGTGATAACTTATTCAGCACTGTTTGTGGTGTGTTAGAACTAACAAATGCACGAAAACTTCTACACTGTGTCATCAATCATAAAAAGTAAAAGCAAGGGCATAATCAGAAAACACTGCAATAAAGTAGCCGCCATTAAATTTTTGTGGAGTTAAGCAAATTTTCACTAGTATTTCACTTTCAAAACAAAATATTTTTTTGGTTCATTATCAATTAATATAGTAGCTTTCTCAAAAATGAGTGCTATGTTTATATGCAATGTCTAAAATTGTTTGCTGAAAGACGAAAATGCAAATGGCAACAAGTCTGATAATAGCCAGCTTCTTACGTAATTGTAAAATTACAATACGCCCAAACTATCAAAAATCTGACCACAGATCAGAACACCTTGATGCTCCAATGCTAATCTATGGCATGGCATGTTAATCCAGTAAGCTCATTGAAACTCCATATTTCGTAGTCAAATACCTATCTAGCTTTTTTATTCACTGAAAAAGCTTTAAATCAGGCTGGGGTAAATTCCACCTTCTACCACCCCTTCCATAATGTTCTGCCAAATCCTCATGCACTCAAGTAAGTACCGCAATCCATTGGCACTACCGTTGCTGCCTCTGACAAAGGTGTCGTCATCATCGTCGTCAATCTCTTCACAGTTTCTGCCGTTCCGAACTTTGACGCTGAACCACAACTCAATGGCACTTACTGCTTCACCACAATATTTGCCTTACACAGTACTACACATGTTTTGGGTCTCTCTCTCTGGTCCAGTTATGCAACAGACATCATAAAAAATATGATCTTTGAAAGTCAAAATGCATATCAAGAACTATAACTGAACCTGACCACACTGTAAGTAATGAATTGTTTTTATTAATTTTAACACCCGTAGCCATAATGTAGCATACAGGTGCACAAAAATAGAAAAGAGCGATATCATATTATTATTATTATATAACATCATATTGATCTATCCAGGTAATATACAAGCAACCAACTGAACTGTTGACAGTGTGTTAGCATTGTTGTGATAACTTATTCAGCACTGTTTGTGGTGTGTTAGAACTAACAAATGCACGAAAACTTCTACACTGTGTCATCAATCATAAAAAGTAAAAGCAAGGGCATAATCAGAAAACACTGCAATAAAGTAGCCGCCATTAAATTTTTGTGGAGTTAAGCAAATTTTCACTAGTATTTCACTTTCAAAACAAAATATTTTTTTGGTTCATTATCAATTAATATAGTAGCTTTCTCAAAAATGAGTGCTATGTTTATATGCAATGTCTAAAATTGTTTGCTGAAAGACGAAAATGCAAATGGCAACAAGTCTGATAATAGCCAGCTTCTTACGTAATTGTAAAATTACAATACGCACAAACTATCAAAAATCTGACCACAGATCAGAACACCTTGATGCTCCAATGCTAATCTATGGCATGGCATGTTAATCCAGTAAGCTCATTGAAACTCCATATTTCGTAGTCAAATACCTATCTAGCTTTTTTATTCACTGAAAAAGCTTTAAATCAGGCTGGGGTAAATTCCACCTTCTACCACCCCTTCCATAATGTTCTGCCAAATCCTCATGCACTCAAGTAAGTACCGCAATCCATTGGCACTACCGTTGCTGCCTCTGACAAAGGTGTCGTCATCATCGTCGTCAATCTCTTCACAGTTTCTGCCGTTCCGAACTTTGACGCTGAACCACAACTCAATGGCCCTTACTGCTTCACCACAATATGTGCCTTACACAGTACTACAGATGTTTTGGATCTCTCTCTGGTCCAGTTATGCAACAGACATCATAAAAATATGATCTTTGAAAGTCAAAATGCATATCAAGAACTATAACTGAACCTGACCACACTGTAAGTAATGAATTGTTTTTATTAATTTTAACACCCGTAGCCATAATGTAGCATACAGGTGCACAAAAATAGAAAAGAGCTATATCATATTATTATTATTATATAACATCATCTTGAACTATCCAGGTAATATACAAACAACCAACTAAACTGTTGACAGTGTGTTAGCATTGTTGTGATAACTTATTCAGCACTGTTTGTGGTGTGTTAGAACTAACAAATGCACGAAAACTTCTACACTGTGTCATCAATCATAAAAAGTAAAAGCAAGGGCATAATCAGAAAACACTGCAATAAAGTAGCCGCCATTAAATTTTTGTGGAGTTAAGCAAATTTTCACTAGTATTTCACTTTCAAAACAAAATATTTTTTTGGTTCATTATCAATTAATATAGTAGCTTTCTCAAAAATGAGTGCTATGTTTATATGCAATGTCTAAAATTGTTTGCTGAAAGACGAAAATGCAAATGGCAACAAGTCTGATAATAGCCAGCTTCTTACGTAATTGTAAAATTACAATACGCACAAACTATCAAAAATCTGACCACAGATCAGAACACCTTGATGCTCCAATGCTAATCTATGGCATGGCATGTTAATCCAGTAAGCTCATTGAAACTCCATATTTCGTAGTCAAATACCTGTCTAGCTTTTTTATTCACTGAAAAAGCTTTAAATCAGGCTGGGGTAAATTCCACCTTCTAACCACCCCTTCCATAATATTCTGCCAAATCATCATGCACTCAAGTAAGTTCCGCAATCCATTGGCGCTACCGTTGCTGCCTCTGACAAAGGTGTTTTTCATGTTGTTGTTGTTGTCATCATCATCGTCGTCAATCTCTTCACAGTTCTGCCGTTCCAAACTTTGACGCTGAACCACAACTCAATGGCACTTACTGCTTCACCACAATATGTGCCTTACACAGTACTACACATGTTTTGGGTCTCTCTCTCTCTGGTCCAGTTATGCAACAGACATCATAAAAAATATGATCTTTGAAAGTCAAAATGCATATCAAGAACTATAACTGAACCTGACCACACTGTAAGTAATGAATTGTTTCTATTAATTTTAACACCCGTAGCCATATTGTAGCATACAGGTGCACAAAAATAGAAAAGAGCGATATCATATTATTATTATTATATAACATCATATTGATCTATCCAGGTAATATACAAGCAACCAACTGAACTGTTGACAGTGTGTTAGCATTGTTGTGATAACTTATTCAGCACTGTTTGTGGTGTGTTAGAACTAACAAATGCACGAAAACTTCTACACTGTGTCATCAATCATAAAAAGTAAAAGCAATGGCATAATCAGAAAACACTGCAATAAAGTTGCCGCCATTAAATTTTTGTGGAGTTAAGCAAATTTTCACTAGTATTTCACTTTCAAAACAAAATATTTTTTGGTTTATTATCAATTAATATAGTAGCTTTCTCAAAAATGAGTACTATGTTTATATGTAATGTCTAAAAATTTTTTGCTGAAAGACCGAAAATGCAAATGGCAACCAGTCTGATAATAGCCAGCTTCTTACGTAATTGTAAAATTACAATACGCCCAAACTATCAAAAATCTGACCACAGAACACAACACCTTGATGCTCCAATGCTAATCTATGGCATGGCATGTTAATCCAGCAAGCTCATTGAAACTCCATATTTCGTAGTCAAATACCTATCTAGGTTTTTTATTCACTGAAAAAGCTTTAAATCAGACTGGGGTAAATTCCACTTTCTAACCACCCCTTCCATAATGTTCTGCCAAATCCTCATGCACTCAAGTAAGTACCGCAATCCATTGGCACTACCGTTGCTGCCTCTGACAAAGGTGTCGTCATCATCGTCGTCAATCTCTTCACAGTTTCTGCCGTTCCGAACTTTGACGCTGAACCACAACTCAATGGCACTTAATGCTTCACCACAATATGTGCCTTACACAGTACTACACATGTTTTGGGTCTCTCTCTCTGGTCCAGTTATGCAACAGACATCATAAAAAATATGATCTTTGAAAGTCAAAATGCATATCAAGAACAATAACTGAACCTGACCACACGGTAAGTAATGAATTGTTTTTATTAATTTTAACACCCGTTGCCATAATGTAGCATACAGGTGCACCAAAAATAGAGAGATGCGTTATTATTATTATATAACATCATCTTGATCTATCCAGGTAATATACAAGCAACCAACTAAACTGTTGACAGTGTGTTAGCATTGTTGTGATGACTTATTCGGCACTGTTTGTGGTGTATTAGAACTAACAAATGCAGAAAAATTTCTACACTGTGTCATCAATCATAAAAAGTAAAAGCAAGGGCATAATCAGAAAACACTGCAATAAACTTGCCGCCATTAAATTTTTGTGGAGTTAAGCAAATTTTCATTAGTATTTCACTTTCAAAACAAAATATATTTTTTGGTTTATTATCAATTAATATAGTAGCTTTCTCAAAAATGAGTACTATGTTTATATGCAATGTCTAAAATTGTTTGCTAAAAGACTGAAAATGCAAATGGCAACCAGTCTGATAATAGCCAGCTTCTTACGTAATTGTAAAATTACAATACGCCCAAACTATCAAAAATCTGACCACAGATCAGAACACCTTGATGCTCCAATGCTAATCTATGGCATGGCATGTTAATCCAGCAAGCTCATTGAAACTCCATATTTCGTAGTCAAATACACATATCTAGCTTTTTTATTCACTGAAAAAGCTTTAAATCAGACTGGGGTAAATTGCACTTTCTAACCACCCCTTCCATAATGTTCTGCCAAATCCTCATGCACTCAAGTAAGTACCGCAATCCATTGGCACTACCGTTGCTGCCTCTGACAAAGGTGTCGTCATCATCGTCGTCAATCTCTTCACAGTTTCTGCCGTTCCGAACTTTGACGCTGAACCACAACTCAATGGCACTTACTGCTTCACCACAATATGTGCCTTACACAGTACTACACATGTTTTGGGTCTCTCTCTCGTCCAGTTATGCAACAGACATCATAAAAAATATGATCTTTGAAAGTCAAAATGCATATCAAGAACTACAACTGAACCTGACCACACGATAAGTAATGAATTTTGTTTATTAATTTTAACACCCGTTGCCATAATGTAGCATACAGGTGCACAAAAATAGAGAAAAGCGATATTATTATTATTATATAACATCATATTGATCTATCCAGGTAATATACAAGCAACCAACTGAACTGTTGACAGTGTGTTAGCATTGTTGTGATAACTTATTCAGCACTGTTTGTGGTGTGTTAGAACTAACAAATGCACGAAAACTTCTACACTGTGTCATCAATCATAAAAAGTAAAAGCAATGGCATAATCAGAAAACACTGCAATAAAGTTGCCGCCATTAAATTTTTGCGGAGTTAAGCAAATTTTCACTAGTATTTCACTTTCAAAACAAAATATTTTTTGGGTTCATTGTCAATTAATATAGTAGCTTTCTCAAAAATGAGTGCTATGTTTATATGCAATGTCTAAAATTGTTTGCTGAAAGACCGAAAATGCAAATGGCAACCAGTCTGATAATAGCCAGCTTCTTACATAATTATATAATTACAATACGCCCAAACGATCAAAAGTCTGACCCCACAGATCAGAACACCTTGATGCTCCAATGCTAATCTATGGCATGTGCAGCTATTGCAGCGTCACTTAGAAGCAAAAATGTACAGCGCTAAGTGAGGCCCGGTATAAGCAGGGGCTGTGTTGTTGTTGTTGTCGTCGTCGTCGTCGTTGCTAGTTGCTACTGCTATTGCTGAAACTGTAAGTTTGTTAATGGCTTTAACGTATAACAAACTAAGCACCCATACTGACTTAATGCCGCGCACTTTACTCCTACAATTTTATCAACCCTATGTCATTTCCATGAATCTCTCCTTTGCACTGGCCTAAGGCCAGTAATCATATTTTATAGCAGAATGCCAAATTCCGTACCTCCGGGTACCCCTGAACTACACCCTCAATCATCACCATGGAAACGAAAACCGTGATCTAGAATGCACAGTCGGCACTATCTTGTTAAAGCAGTATAAAGACAGGTGGTAATTACAAAGTGTCAAAACACAGCTTTTAAACTTCCGAGCGTTGGTTCGAAAATGACCTAGACAACATGGTGACAATTTCAGCCAATCGAGAAATAGTTTTCCAATTCATATAAATTCAAGCTCACGATAAGTGAATACATGACAGGAAATAATTAACTTTTTGTTATAGGATTTTTACATATCTTATAATCCTTTTTACTGTGTTTATTACATGTTTTTATTAGATTGCATATAAAAATAAGGTTTTGCTTATAAGCACAATGCAGCTTTATTTATCAGTTGAGGAAAGTGTAACCTTTTGTTGCTAATTTATTGTTGGTTCATTTTACAGCTGTTGCTACCACCCATTGCAGTCACTGTTGCCGCTGCTGCTACTGTAGAAACCGATCCGTTACTTTTTCCTCTTGTATTAGTGCCATTATTGTCACAATATATCGTTTCGTTGTTGATCATTTACTTACGCGTGCTGTTACATGGTGTCACTGTTGCTGTCTCTTGCCGCACGCTTTTTTATTGCTGCTGGTAACACAATCTTCAACTAGTGCTACTGACATTTTTTCTATCGCTGTCGTTGTTGATGTTCCTTTTATTCTTAATTGCTACTGTTGAACGTTGCTGCTAAGTATATAGTAAGGTTTAACCCTACATGTCGGAGTCTTCCTAATACCGCCATAGTAAAAGCAACTACAGAAAAAAGCCATAGAAAAACTGATACAAGAACAAAAAGTTAAAGTTTACCGCCTGGGTACAGCTTAATGGATGGATGGAATTGTCAATATTTTAACATTCTTAGCCGAGGTCATTATTAATTTTGTTAATGACCTCGTCCAAAATTTATCATTTACTTTTTTTAACTTTGCTGTTGTCACTGAAGCTGCTATTATCACTGTCAATGTTGTTATTGTTGCTGCTCCTGCTCCTGCTCATCCACGCCACCGCTACCCCACCCCACCCAATACAGAAATTTTCCTATATTCTGTCTTTAACTCTCCTTTGTCTATGGTTATCAAGTTCTGAGATTACTGATTTCTTGTTGCTAGGCTTAATTACACAATTACAGAGGCTGCCGTACTGTTGTCGTAATGACAGCATGTTATCCGCAAATCAGGCAAGAAAGGCCACCGTCGCGTGTCACTCCAATGTTGTTCTGTAATTCTCATTAACCTGCCCGGCGAATGTCGGTGTCCCATTTAAAACCTAGTCTAGCTTAGGCACCAGCGGCTGCTTCTAAATAATTGATTATCTTGCGGTTTAATCGTGCAGTTGTAGGTACGTAGGTATATTTAGGCTTGATTGACATGCGTGTCATTATTTCGGTGTATGCATTACAAAGATCTAGAAATCGAAATCGCTGTGCGATATAGATCTATGACAACCATACATAGTTTACAAATGCCTGACCTTGAAGCCCCCAGGGCATAGAAAACAAAGCCAAAACACAAATTTACAAATATTGCCCAACAAACAACACTTAGTACCTTGAGTAGCTCTCTCTCTCCCCATGAATGGAGATTAGTCGAAATTTTAATTAATCCTAAACCTTGTTCAGTAAAACTGCTATTAATCTTCGTGGAGAGCTAAAACTGTGACTCTTTCTTTGAATGTCAACCATGGCAAGGATAACACTGTATCTGTCTCGTTAGATGGCTGTTGTAGCAGCTAGGGAACCGCACTGATAAAAAGGCATAAAAGTTCAATTCAGTTCAAACAACTCATATCAAGTTATTGAAAAATGTTTTGCGACGCTTTGAACCCTGGAGGCATGGGCTTGATATCAAAATTCCAGACAACTGATTGATTTCTATATTAGAAAATAAATAGCTCTGCAAAGTAGACCAAGGCAGAGTGGGCGATATTGTTGCAATAAATGACATTAAGTTTTACATCGGTAATCCTACTTTTCGCTTGAAACAATGTATACTAATAACTTGTAAGCCTCACACTCATAGAGCTCTGCATTTGAATTAAGTCTATTATAATGACTGCAAAAGCCTAATTAATTAGTTTCATTAATATTATTATAGTCATTTCTAACACCCTCTGCCGTGCAATAATATTTAAGTGCGCAAAAAATGTGTCATTGTGACGGTGACATGACCATAGCTGTCCGTTTTATATAACGAGCAGTTCGTAAAGCTATGGGTAATTTGTTAGCATTGTTGCTAAGTTACCTAACACTTTGTGGTGTGTTAGACTACGATAAGGTGTAAAAAATCTAATATTTCACCATTGCGAGAGTTTTATTAGCTGTAATTAATTACTCTACACAAATGTAGTAATAATTACAGTCATTAATTTTTCTTCAAAATGTTTTTTCACTAGAGCTTAACTAGAAGTTTAAAACTTAAATATCGCCCCTGGTAGCATTTCGTACATATATTCGTTCATGCTTACTATACCCGCTTAATCTCGTTAAAAAATCTTTTACTTACCCTTTGGCAAGCTAACCGGCTTATTACAAAACAACCTTAAGCAGTTTCTGTCTCACTATCTTAGTTTGTCTGAAGAAATCTTTTCTTTACTTTCTGGCACCTCTCACAAAACACGATTATTGAGCAATTACTGTACCTTGTTTCAGTAATCAGTACATAGGTCTGATAATATTAATCAATTCACAAAAAGCAGTCATCGGTAATCAACAAAGAGGCTTAGGCGTTTTCCCTAGCAACTTGTTACAACCTCTTGTCGTTTTCAACTCACAACACTTTAAAGATTGCCGAGAAACGTATTTCTGAACTGTTTTGTTTGAGAATGAACAAAACTGTGGCATCGAAAACGAAGAGAATCCAGAATAAGCTAATTTTTTGCACACAGTTGCACAGCAGTCCGTTTCAACCTTCTCTTTATCGCCTTACAACCGGGTCCTCAAAAACTGCTTCGGCACAAAATATTAGCGCTATGCTGTTCAACTTAACTGTAAAGTTTTGACTTCGCTTAGCAGGTAAAAATAACATTAACCACACCAATGCTTTCAGCGGTTATAACCAGCCTCCTTTCTTAGCATCACTGACTCGACTGAACGTAAAATGTGAAGTGTCTGACATTGTATGTCAGCCGTAGCCTATAATAATCATTGCGTACTTTAGTTGCGCTGCGCAGCGAAGAGCGGCGCTGCCTAACAATGAAATGTTAAAATCTCAACGTAGACCCCACGAGCTAAGAATTTTAATGATTTTTGCGTGTTTCAAAAACGCTTTGTTCAATCAAAAACACAAATCCTCATAGAATATTAATTCAGAAGTATGACTATAATATTTCAACAACATTTCATTTTGAATTCAATTTCTGCGCAAAGGATAAACGATTAGCACTCTGTAGACAATAGCAAGATTGGCCTGCAGACTTACCACTAATTACTGTAATTCTAAGGAACTCCATGCTATTAACTGTTTTCGTTGCACAAGAATACAACACAAGATATCTTGTGTCAGTTTGGTGAAATTTCTGCGGTGTTCTCATTCAGATTTTGTCCAATAATTAATGTCCTCTAGTTAGAAAGCACTTAAAAAAACAGGAAATGGGTTTGATTAAATTAATTGTCTTTATTTTAACTGATTATTATAACTGACCGGTTGCTGTTTTTGCTAATCATAATTCCCCGACTTGGGAGTTACAGCATAGTCCCACATGCCATAAGTGGTTGCGCTTGCCATTTGACACTTTTAAATTATTAATTTCTAAGTATTTATTTATTTACTTATCTATTTATCTGTGTATTTATCTATTTATCCACAAATTTATTTGTTTGTTTCCTAGAATATTTGCTTGTAGTAAGGAGGGAATGTTTCGTAGGCACTCTTACAGTTATTCCTGCTACTAAATATTTGATATTTTTTATCATTTGTTTTCTACCGTTTGATACTGCCTTCTCTGATAGATTTTACCTTAACTTTAGATACTGTTTGAATGATTGATATCTGAAAAACAAAATAATAGTTGTTTTCTAGTTAACATTAATGTCGTCACAAATTGTCTTTGCTTTTTTCATTCACATTTTTCATTCCTCCTGCTGTGGGATAAGTTATCAATTATTTTTTTGTTATTTTTAACACCTCCTGCCATAAAATTGCATAAGGTGCGCAGATTTATGGATCTGGATGTGGTTTGTTTCGCTGCTAGTGCGACCTTGATCTGTCCGAATAATGTATCAGCAGTTATACTAAACTGTTGATAATGCGTTGGCATTGTTGTATATCGTTACACAATGCAGTTATAATGACACTTTTGGAGTTTGCACATCTGTGCCCAACTTATTTCCTCGTCTTTTTGCTTTTTCCTAACTTGTAAGTAATTGCTTGTCTTGTTTTTTTTTGCATAACATCTTGAGGAAATCTCCAGTCCAGGTTTCAGTCAGTATGTCACAAGTCTAAGCCATTACTTTGCTTGATTATATGATAAACTATCAAGTATGTTTTGTTTTATTTTTAACACCTGCTGCCACAAAATAGTATAAGGTACGAAAGAAAAAAGTGACGTGTCTTATGACCTTATGGGGTTGGTCATTAGAGTAGCTGACCTGCCCGTATATGGAAGCAGCTCGCATAAACTATTGATAGTTTGTTAGCTAAAAGCTTCTACTAATGTTTGCCGCCTACTAAATGCCGTCAAATGCGTAAATGTGCAGTATCTTTGCGGCTTGTACAGTTGTGCTCTAGTTATTTACTTTACGAGCAACTCATGTAACTGCAATGACTTATTAGCATTATTACAAGTGTCAGTTTTGAACTAAATGCTATGAAAAACATGAACGCGCAGAATCTTCATAACTTGTGCACCTGCATCAAGATATTTCTTATCTTTTTTTATTTTTTCCAAAGTTATAAATAACTGTTTTGTATTCTTTGCATAATAATTTAAATGAATTTCCGATCTGCGACTCATGCGGTCAGCTAATATATCACACACAAACTATTACTGTTTTTGATTATACGGTAAACTCTCACGCGTTTTTATTATTATTTCTAGTGCCTCTCGCTGTAAAATAACATGAGTATTTGACCTGCCTACATAAAGCAGCAGCTCACACAAATTACGGATAGTTTGTTAGCATTGTTGCCAAAAGTTACGCAATAAACATACTCATTGAATTTTGCTGGATTCGACAAAATACAAAAAGTAATATAAAAAAGATGTTAATTATGGCATAAAAATTGAAATTTACATTATACTTTTCCCCTGTCTTCCTATCTTGCAATTTTTTCTTAATAATGTAAATTGATCTTTGGTCCAGCGCTCAACCAGTATATCATGCTCCTGATTGTATGACAAGTTATAAATTTTTTTATTATGTTTAACACCCGTCGCTATAAAATAGCTTGTATTTGCACAAAAATAACGAAAATCCGTTACTTGGAAAAGGAATAGACTCTAAAGTAATCCGCTTGCTTTTATATATACATGCCTTTCGTAGAACTGTTGGTGGTTTGTCAGCATGGTATGCAATTTGCGATTCTGCATTATTGTGAAGACTAATTGTGTAAACGCGTAGCAGCAATGCTGTAATAATGATTTTTTCTTATTAGAAGAAATTTTAGAATTTGCAAAACTACGCTAGATTTCAATTTTTTGTTAAAATCATTTAAGACCTGGATTAAATGACATATGTAGAAATGCTATATAAAAGTGCACATGTCTTTACACTTACATGTGGGCTCTAACAAACTTAATTGATGAAAAACTATCGTCCACAGTGCAAATAAACTTCATCCCCGACGAAATTAATAAATTGCCAGAGGAACTTCTTCAAGTTTATCACGAGTTTGTGATTATTAGCCGGCGCGTGTTTCGTTTTTCTTTCATAAAGAAGCGCTTTTGCTTACACGTCAAAGCTGGCATGACCTGATACATTATTCATCACAAAAACTGATTGCGGAAAGCACTTCCCAAAACAATAATTCATAATTAATGCGGTCACTTGTGCCAAATCTCTTAATAAAGTTGCTCAAACGCCTAGCGACCGCTTGCCAGAGGTGCCTTGAGGCCCAGGCCTTTGTGACACGCACTACATTAAGGCTCCTTTGTCTGCTCTTAATTGATTGCCTAGTTTTTGGAGGAAGAAAGGCGGGCTGGCTGGAACGTCGCTGATCTTCTCCCCTGGCTATAAGGCCACCTGAGAAGGTGACGCCAGTATTGCTTGTGTCAATAAGGTGACAGGGTATAACGAAGTTTTAATCGCCTGGTTTCACAAAGAGGGTATTTTGCAACATGCTTCATAAAGCGGGCTAATTATTTATTACAGATGCGACTTTCAAACCTAACAAAACTCTTGTTTTCCTTCTCAGATGGTAGTGAAACATGTCCATTATCTAGGAGCCTAATTGTTTTGAAATTATTATTATCAGTGGCGTAGCTAACAGGGGAGCAAGGGGAGCAACGGCACTCCGAGTATATTTTTCAAAATTGGCGTCTTTTCAACTGCGCCAAAACTCATTCATTTTGTTTGCATCTTACGTTTAAAATTTAATAACACACAAGTTTTTATTATGTTTTGAGATAATTGAGCTTACTATAAAGCTGCATATTTCTTTTGTTTTGATTTTAAACACACAGTTGCAATGTACAATAGATCTTGCTTGGCATGTGTCACGGCACCTTTTATGTGTTTGCTCCACATAAGTTTAGAACCTGGCTGCGCCCCTGGTTATTATTGCAGATTGAAATGAATATACAAGCCTAATTAATTTTAATTGGCAACAATGAAAATGAACTGTAATAGCATTTGAATTTTGGTACCAGTGATTTCAACGCGTTTAAGAAGTATTACTTGTTTGAAAAGCTGAAACTGGTTTTGGCTTCAGCATAATTGATTATGATGGGCAGTGCCATACCCTAAATTCTTCTTACTCAACTAAAAGTATCAACGTTTCAAAAATTTTGTAGATATTAAGATTTTAAGTACAAGAGTTTAGAACTTATCTAGCGAGGCACAAAGTAAAAATCGTAACGCATAGAACACAGTACAACAGACGAGCATGGGTAGCCTATTACCACTATTATTCTGTTATTATATTTTTCTACACCACAGCTACTATCTAACAGCAGCGATAAGGAAATCTACCAGGGAAATTGCAAACGCTGCAGCGGTTAAAAGTCTTATGTTTGGAACGGTTAATACCATCTTGAACTTGCTTATCGGGATTACATTCACGTTTAGGTAAATAAGACAGATAAACAAGACAGACAACAACGCGAACTACACCTTATCATGGATTAGCTTGCGTAATACGAGGTAATACAATGTTATGAACGAAGATCAGTGCGGAAGGTCAAGTCAACATTGCAGAGAAAATTGTTCAAAAGTTCCATTGTGAATACAATAGACAATGTTTCTGAAGCATAATTGTAACAGGTTATTCATTACAGAATATAACTGTCGGGTTTTTTCCATCAGTGATATTTATAATGATTTTAAAGTGTTTCTTTCTGTTTCTAATCTAATATGAAAATCTCTGAAAGGGCATTTTCAGGAAGAGCGTGTATCTTCACCATATTGCATGGCGTATTAAAATAACGCCGTTACATAAATAGAACAAATATAATTTTTGGCATTCATCATATCATTAATAGACATATAGATATGCCAGTTTATAGAGACAGTTACTTCTTAAGTTAGCCCAAAAAATATAGAGGTCACATACAAATCACCTCTACAGCTGTTTACTTTAGTTGTGAAACCACTAAGATCAAAGTTTGATGGGACTTTTTCTCTGCGTTTTGAAGTACGCATTTTGAACACGTTAAAATCTTTGTGATTAGTTAATCGTCAGAAATTTGATAACTTCAACACCAGTTGTGTAATACATGCCTCAGTAATAATTATGATCCCTGTAACTGCAACCCACGGAGTACTTGTCCTTGATGATGCAAACACACGTAACCATTAAACACTAATCTGAAAAGACAGAAGAGGAACTCTGACTACGAGAGGTGCCCTTGCTGTGGCGAAGCACACTTATGTTGCTGTTCTGGTTTATTGTGTTATGCTGAGAAAGCAAGGAGACAATTATTAACTCCCATTCAAGAGTGTGCTAATTTTCCACGATGCTGACTAGCGTGGGAATCGTTTAAAAATCAAGATCCAGACCTTCAGTGATTATTGTTTAGTTGATTTTCTAAACAGATCGGTTCCAAACCAGATGTGTTGAATTTTTTTTATATTAAACTGGTTAACTGAAGTCGAATTGATTTTTGCAGCAGCTCGTCTCTGATGATGGCTTGGATAGATCCGAAACTTTGCCGAATTGTGACGTTGTGTGACAAAATATTGCACTTTTGCATAGTATTTTTGTATGACATGTTACTGCTGATTTTTCTGTCACATGTTTAATTCGATTGATTACTTTTTTTCATGTCTAACTACGCGACCACGATTCAAAATGAACTTTAAATGGGTGACAGCGTCACAGATGGGGACAAAGATACACAGACTGACAGATGGTCTCGCAGTTCTCCAAACTGGTCTTCTAGCTGACAATAGGAACGTGCCAAGGACTCAATGCTTTTACTTTTCATATAAACAACCGCAAGGATCAAGTAGCCCATAGTAGGTCCCTATTTCATTCTTTATTGCAATTAGTGTCCAAGTGTGGTTTGTGTTTTTAATTAACAGCTGGTCGAGTAGGAAAGTCGAAGTATTATGTTTTCTAAACGGAAACATTTTCGTGGCATAGCTTTTGTGCAGCGGCACGCTCTGTAATATGCGCTAGGCCTGTAGGTTATAGAGTTTTTCAAATTATGCGCTATCTAAATGACCAAGTAAATGCTGCACAAACACTTTTTTGGTATATGTCTTAACAGTTTTTTTTTCTTTTTGTGTACCGTATTCTGTGTTGGCAGTAAAAGTTTCATATAAATCAAAATCATTTTTTAATTTCAAAAGCATGATTTCCTTCGCGAAATTAGTGGATAATAATTAGTTTTAATAATGGTTCTCAATTGTTCTCAGTATCTTGCAACATAGTTTTTATACAGCTGGGCACACTACAGGCGCCGGAAGTCAGTATTCGGTAGCAACATCCACAAATCGGTTGGTTGAGGCAAAACTAGAACACGAAGAATTTCTTCTAAGTTGAGACATTAAACCATTAGAGGAGTTTGTCACATTGGGATATGAATACATGAATATAGGGGCACACCGTGACCACTCAGATAGCCGTCAACCTCGCTTATTGTGCTACTTTTATAGGTCTGCGCCTTCAATTAGCCTTATGTAAGTTTTTGCTTGTTTTTATTAGTTTTTATAATGATTCTTGTAATGTTAATAGGCGATAATACAACTGGACTAATGTTTTTTGTATCTCAAAATCGACTTTAAACAAATTACTTGCTTGCTTGCTAGCTTACTTACTATTTAACTATCAACCAATAGACCAGATGCTAACAACATTCAATGTTACAAAGAATTTGCGAAACAAAATAAAAAAACAATTCATTTACTCAAATACGAAAAATTTGAAAAGTGAGTTTTTTGTTTCTAGGAAATGGTGTGAACGACTTTCAGAGGGCCCGCATCACAATGGATTCATGTATCTCGAATAATTTACCTGTGCTTACCTATACTTACCTGTGACAGAATTTTAATAATAGTTCACAAGCCCATCGCGTTGGTCATTGTCGGCTTGTTAAACAAGCAGTGGAACATGTCATAAGAGTCAAATGACCTAAACAGGTGTTGACTGTTGTCCTAAGGCCAGACTAGCAATGTCCAGAGAAAAAAGCCTTTGTGTCGAATCATCTATTTATAAATAGGACTTTCCGGAGAAACAAAGTTAGAGCATTCACCAAAATGACCATTGGTCACGTATGTTTGACATTCCGACGCTTGATCGATATCGGATACAACCGAAAAAGTGCAACCGGGAAACCGCAAATCCAGCTAGTATTTCACCAATATCAGCACACAATACCACCAGAAAACGTACAAGGTCATTTAATCCCATCTTACAATCGCTGTGTGTAAGGCAAAAATGCTACAGCTCCGTGTGACCCTCGCAAGAAAATTATTAGTCGTTTAAATAAATGTGAAAAATTTGTTAAGAATTATTGATTGTCATTGATTTTATTATTTCTTGTTTTTATCACAGGTAATTATGCTGCTCTTGTTTTATAGTACGACAATGCTGTGGGTTAGTATGTAAGTCTGGGTATAAAGGGGAAAACAACCATTATAATTACGAAATGACTAACCCCAATCAAAAACCTGTATTATAAATATCATCGAAATAAGCGCAGTTTTCGGTTGCTAAGCCTGTTTTAATTATTATAAATTAAACTAGGTTCTACACACTGCCACGCGGCCCACACCGATAAGAATGTTCTATAAATCGGCGACTTACAAGAAAATTATTTAATAAAAGGTTATCCAATTTTATTAAATTAAGCGAATGGTCATTGTGACTTCTATAGGTCAAAGGGCTGAGTGTATAATAGCCTTCGAACTCGACTATATTTTTTCTCGACTATAATTGAACATTGAAAGTTTTGACTTCAACAGAACATTTTGCTCAAACCATAAAGCAAAATTATGTATCCAACTTGTAATTATGTAATGTTTCTATCAAACTTATCAACTTTACTTTTCCTATACAAGGATATAGCAAATAATCAATGAGTGAAATGAACGATTACGCCGAAAGAAGACCGATAATCATGGGAACAAAAAATTAAAACTAAAAAAACCTTTGGTCAATAATTCAATCAAAATTTAGTAAATAGCTTTACAGTTATGTTAATGCGACTAATGACCGATAGATGTCAGCCAGTTCGACCCCATCCGTCGTCTTTGCAAATATCATAATAAGTTATAGTCATGTTCAACATTATGTTATAAGGCTGTTTTTTTTTCAAAAACTATTCACAGCTGTCACCTGAGCAGGTTCATTATGTTTGAAATCCAAAACTATTTTCTAAAGGTTTTGTGTGTATAACTCGGGGCTTTTTGTGCAGTTTTGTTGTTTACTTTTTAGACATCACTTTGGTGTAAGCCGACACACGTCTGAATATAGACGGCAGACATTTTTTCCATTAAATTAACTCTATGTCAAACCTAAACTCATTGTTCACAAATTATCAGTCTCCATTCCACGTGCTGGAAAATACTGCCCTCTGGGAGTTTAACTTGTTTCCCTTGGGTCTACAGATCCGCCCAAATCAGATGTACACCTGACGCTAGTCAAACGAAGACCATCTCTTCCGTCCAGCGCGGAACGTGACCAAGACAATGATGGTTTGGTCAGCCATTGTCCAGCCATATGTGAATTTTACTCTGTCCGCGACTAACATCGTCTAACCACGAATAAATTAAGGTAATAAGGCACGGCTTGTTTCTTATCAAAGCACGAAGGAGGGTCTCGTGGCATACTCCGCCTAGAGTAATTATGTAGGCCAACTATTTTCTTTGTTATAGAATACGACAATTGTTTGAATTAATTAGCTTAATTGTTTTAAAGCTTTTGGGTCTGGCTAGACTGCCGCCACCCAAAGCTACGTTAAATAAAAAAGTTTTAAGCTTTATGCATCATTTTGTGTGAAAAAGGCTTCCGAAGGTATAGCTGCGAAAGCTGTGTGATATTTTCAGAATTTAATTTATTTTGAAAAGCAGTTCTCGTATAACGTTGAAATTAAAGGAGAGGCCTGCATAATAATTATTATGATAATACGAACTTATTAAAAAACAATTGCTTTCTTTAGCTTTTCTAGCTCAAACACCAGTAACAGTTTTTGCAGATCGATCCTGTGACGACTAACCAAAGTCCTATTATAGTTACACCACCATGACTATATCATTGTTATCAGCGTCGCCGTCGCCGTCGTAATCAGGGTCAGGATCATTGTCATCATTCTTGTCATCAGAATTCTTATCACCATGCTATGCCCCATTGCTACATTTACTATGCTCAAGTAGGCCCGTCCCTGTTAAAACTAATTGTAGTTTTAGTTGCAGCTAAAAAACAAAGAATAATCGGTTCTTGAGAGCACAAGTAAAGCTTTCACTCTGAAAATAATTGAAAAGCGCAAAAGTCTGTCAGTAAGTTTACTTAACGCCCCTTAACTTACAGCCCGGGTCATCTCACAGTCTTCTCAACTACTACTTTTGATCAGTTTTACATTAATGATCTTTGTTAATTCTTTTGTTCACTCAAACTTCTGCGTGTTTCTAAGTTTTACTAAATTAGTGCACCATACTATGGCCACTGTGTTATGTTTGCATACTGGTTTAACGTACGACACAAAAATTAACAAGCTGGTTGCAAATTTGCAATACAGCCATTGATAGTTAGTATCGAAATTTTGCACGGAAAATGAATTTCACACCTCTTTTCAACCTGTTGCCACCTTATCAAAGAAACAGTTAAAGGTTCGACTCCCCGTAACTGGATAAACTGAAACAAATGATATTTTTGGTTTGTCGCCTACTGAGGCAAACCCTTTCGTAGTAAAAGTCGAAAAACCAACGAAGTTAAACAACGTGACACCCCTCACCCACCACCTACATTACGTCAATGTAGACGTGAGCCTACAAATTAGCTTTTACAAACTACTACTACACCCCATTCAAAATTATTACAGATTTAATCATTAGGTATCACAGCTTTCTTCGAGCATAACGTACAACGGTACAAGACTTCTCTCTTTACCAGATACTTCCCAAGCATATCGCTCTTTCTTTGTTTACAACTGTTGCACTATTCAGTTAAATTTAAAGAGTATTGTTTGCATAATAATACAATTATGCACTGGAACTGATTTCTCCATTGTTTCCTGAACGAGATTTTCACGCCATCTTGATTTATCGAGGGGGCGCTATTGAACGACTAAGCAACCAAGTCAGCGTGCTTCGTAACAATCAACGCGCATGGAAATGGCGATAAAATTTCATAGGAATTATAAGGTCTTCCCTGACCTTATTGTATGATTTCAGTTGTGAATATTAGCCTGCAAACTCGTGTTAAACCAGAATAATAAAAACCGTTCTTCATTTGAATTGCTACCGTTTTCCCCGCTTATGAAAATTAATTTCTGAACTCAAGATATGCAAATTGGGGCGGAGATTTTTGCTGCTTCTTATACTACTAGAGATTCCTAAATACAAAGTAGCTGCTTATAAATCCAATTTTCCTCGGACAAGCTTTCCATGTCAATAGACGGATATGGATGTCAATAGATCATCTATTTCGATCCCAGGAGTGCAGTGAAATGTAGGCTACAGGCTCTTAAATAAATTTTGAATGGGTTCTGGTTCCATGCGACCCATCCCGTATAAAAACAGTCTTATAGTAACGTAGTAACAAGAACTGACAAGATAATTAAATTATAGTTTATACTAGATCGGGCCTTTCCATGGTTAGCGATTGTTGCCAGTATTTTTAGCATGATAGTTCTAACTTGAACTCAGTAGAGAATGAATGTAGCGATCAATATAATGAAACTAATTTGCACAAAAAATCGCTAATCTAATCTGTTTATCAAGATTACAGATTGATGCTCTGACACCACTGACGACAAACACCAAAGTAGATTATGAAATAGTTAATCAATGACCTGGTCATCCTTAGTCAGTTCAAAATTATTGATTTGTTCGCAATGAAAAGAAACGCAATCATAAATGCCTTCTGGTTCATTTTTTAAATACACGATTCAGAAAAATGTGATCACGCTCTTCACAGTGCAATAAAAAGCTACTAACGCGCTACAAATACTTTATAACAGATCTATGCAGTTCATCAAAGAAACAAGTGTAATATTTATTCTTGGTTTTTGAAGTATGTAGTACCAGTTACTCACCGTGTTCTTACATTGTTAAGTTCTGTAAAATCGGCAAACAAAAGAATTTGGGTTCGAGGCCCGGCAGAGCCGCAAAAATTTTGAGACTTTCCATTTCGTTTTGTTTTTGTGGAGTCTACTACTTATCCAAGCATAAGGCTTGTCCTACCTACAAAACTTATATCAATAAGATTTACGATTTTCACCAGGATCTCGTAACTGTGGAATTACCAATTGTTTCCCTGTTAAGTACAACCTTACTTGCTTAAAGAGCAACATTGCCAGGTACGGCCTGTCATTATCAAAGCAAGTGCTAGGAATTGAATTTTTCTGGACTCACAGTTTCACCTTCCTACTGCACCCTAGAATTTTAGACTTGCCCATCCAACGCAGTTAGAAGACAATTCATGAAATCAGAATTCACTGCACATATTGGGAAATTCAAACACAGTATTGTTCTAGTCTTGTTAATTACTAACTTAAGTTAATAAAAGCTGTTCATTTTGTTATGATATTTCGTGGTTCATGTCAGAGTGGATACTGGACACTTGTTCTTCGTAAGAATATTGACTGCCTTGGTTCAATACTCAGTTTGGGTGGTTTCATTTGTTAAGCTGATTCTAGCTGTTTACCTTGCAGAGGCTATACAAACGTGACTGAGACACCTCCGTAGGTTCAGTGGCTCATCTTAGAAGGGTATCCTTGATGGTGAGCGAAGTTCTTGCCACACCACAAACATCACATACCCTGCAGTTGAATGCTTGCTGTATTGCTTGGACTGTGTGTCCACTATCCAATAGTGCAAAAACAATATATAGTGCAAGTCTTAACAGTTAATCCAACTTTTAGGGGTAATCTAAATATTCTCGCAGCCCTGTTTTGCAGAGTAGCTGTGATTCCGCTTCAAAGTTAAGTATCACTAAATTTAGCTAGTGAGTTGGTAGATATATGATGCAAATTGATTCACAGTGGTATCACCTGCCAGTGTGCTCTCACTATTCGCCTCTTTGAGGGAAGATATATACGCATTCAAAATTGGCAAGACATCACTACTGATGGCTTACTATCTCACCCAAGAAAACTACATCCTTAATAATGAATCAGGTTATAATCCGGCCACTGATATGAACACTTTAACAGCTCTTCATTAAGTGATGTACATCACCTTGCAAAAACAGAAAACAGACTTTGCTATTTTTGTTATTTTGAAGAATTTAAAGCTCAAGTTTATATATGTGCTACAAAAATACAGTGTAATTTCCCCAACATCACACTTTTGAATTTCAAAAAAACTCTTTTTTTCTGGTCTAGTTCTATCCCACCATATCTTATCTTGCCATTCCTCCCTCTTTTACTCTCAAATTAGATAAATGCAAGTCACATCTGTCTAACAAACTCAAATGAAAATAATTTTGTAATAATATTTTATCGGGATAAAAATTTAAATACAATATAACATACATATTATAGTTTTCTTATGCACTAACAACAGACTTGTTCATTCTTAATACAATGCTAATTAAAATGATAAGTTTGCCACATAGTTAAGATATTACATTAAGATTAACTAGTAGTGAATAACAGTGTAATGTAAAAAACATAAATTTAGAAAATGAGTTTAGTCTGCTTTAGTTTAGAAACGTTAAAATATAACAGCAATACAAATGCTGAGAAATGCCAGAATTAGTGCCTAGGCAGTATCTTTAAATCAGTAAAAATCAAATAAATAAACAGAGCATTATAATTTAATTTAATTAATTTTAACATGAAATTACAATCAACAATCACATATAATGAGTCTTGGATTGTCATACTCTTAAGATGTAGTGTATGTCACAAATACAGCACTTGCTAAGTTGTAGACTGTCTTATAACTAATAAGAAATTTAGCTAAAAATCTGAATATTGCCAGTGCAGCTGAAACTAATAAAGCTATTAACCAAGAGCGTGCTTGTGATTACAGTCATTTCTATACCTCACACTCATGCAAACTACTCTTTGACCTTTAAATCTAACTTTTCCAAGTAACCTTATTATCTATTTAATCATATATACAACACAACAACAGCAGCAAGAAGAAAAGCAATCAAATAGCTTATAGCACAAAACTGCAGATGCAATCCTCAAATTTCTCTTGGTTCCTGGGCCATGTTAGTTTTGATACTTAAAAGCCTCTAAATTTAATCATGCTTTCAATTATGCTTACAGATCTAGAAATGATTAATAGAGCAGATTAATTTAATATTACATGACATTTGTATGTAAAGTCATACTAAACCCTCACTATAATATATAAACTTTTACAACTTAGAATCCTACTCTCATTACGAATATTTAGTTTATTTTACTATAAACTTACTATAAAACTTGTTTCTTTTGGTTTTCTATCACTTCATTGTTAGTGGTAATACATTTGAAGAACTGTCATTTTTCATTGCACGGCACTCATCACAATATAAGTACAGTCACGAGGTGACTAAAGATCGGTAAAAAAACCCTCAGTAACCAAAGACGCTTACTGTATTTGTATATTATTCTCGCTCACTCGCACAAACATGATGATCTTTACAGTAACGCATGCATTCAAAATTTATCAGAAGAGGGTGAATTACTTAATTTATACATTTCATCTGTTTAATAATAACTATGAATTATTTCTATGATCATAATAACGTGCTAAAAATAACAATAATGTCTGTTGCGGTTATATAAGCCTTTCACAATTTGCAAAATGAACTTAACACGTAGAACCACAATTCATAGTCACTGGTATGTTCTGCTCCTACTACTACTCAATATGATGTGTATATACTGTTAATGCATGTATATAATGCTTTTGAACTATAAATAAAAAATACTGCTCTCATTCAGCAGTAATACCATGAAAAATGTGCCAGGTGCAATTGTCCAACGTCATGTGATGTTGACAGCATCTAGGAAAATACTGCAGTTACACGTGTATAATAAGTTAGTAATCAACATGGTAAATATTTTCTAACTGCCGATTTAACAAGTGTTTATGTATCAGTAGAGTTTTGTGTAAATTGTCTATCACTAAAATTTTGTGCAAGCTTGAAGTTTGCAATGCATTAGACTTGTTGATTATGGTCCACACAACAGGTAACAAAATAATAAACATACAGAACTGCTTTATTCCTTACAGGTCGCACAACTTTAAAATATCAATCGTACTAACTTATGCAAAAATCTATTTTAAAACAGAACAGCTTTGAAAGTAGAAGTACCATCCTAACATAAATAATTTACGTCACTGTAGCTGTCGGTACCCCATTTTATTTTTAAATTTGTCAGTTTTATTGGCTTTTCTTGTCTCCTTGTCCCTGTGCAGGATAGTACTGTGGTGGTGCTGTCGGATATGGCGGTTGCTGCTGCGAGTAACCGTATTGTTGTGGCATGCCTCCTGCTGCTCCCTGTGACTGGTAAGGAGAATATCCCGGTGGAGGATAATATCCATTCTGTTGTGGATAAGGAGCGGCTTGAGGCATGTAAACATTGTGGGGATCTGCAGGATTATAATATGCTGAACTCTGCGCTGCCTCTTGTGCCTTTGCTGATGAGCCCATTTGTGCTCCAGGTACATCACCATCAATGCCAGGATATGGCGGAGGTGCATCGTACATAAAAACTCCGTCAGTTGGTGGTGCAGAAGGAAACGTTTCTTTGGGGAGTTGAAACCCATAGCCCTGTGGTGGAGGTGCATACATTGGTGGAGCAGCAGGCTGGAATGTTGGCGGAGGAGAAACATATGGTGGTGGCTGCTGATTCTGAACTAATCGGCTAGCCCTTGTAGCTGCTCGCAACAAAGCCTGGCCGTATTCTATTGCTCCCCCATGCATAAAATGCAACTTGAATTTTGCGTCACCTTCCCAATTTCCACCAGGTTGCGCCAAACATCGTCCCTTTATAAAATTAGCTCCAAAGACCGGTTGCTCTAATTCGAGGTCTTTCAAACACATGAATGGCATACTGAACGACTGCAGCATATCTTTCACGTTGTTACTAGTAAAAATAACTCTGTGTGAAGTGAGATATAATCTCCCTTTATGTGTTCCTTTAAAGTGTGCCACATTACTGTGAGAATCCAGCTTAAATTCGACAGCATCGCAGTACAACAATATTCGTTCACCGTAATAAATAACTACGCCACCAACATTATGAGCTGTGTTTAACGCCATGTTGAGTAATTTGTGTTTACATAGAAAAATCTCCAGGCAGATAAACCCGATCCTCTGACAGTCATTCTCAACGACCTGGTCGTTTAAGGCTGCAATCTGCCACTGTCTCACTGCACCCAGAGACGACAGGTTTTAAATTTTGTACGAACATAATGACTAACTGATACTTCGAACAGGTTAGAATCGTTTACACTCAAAGCAACAAGATGCAAATTAAAGTATTAAATTTTGCAGTGAATGATTTGTAATTCCGTAGATAATTGATTTACCTGGTAGATAATTTTTTAACATGTCTCTGTATTTAACTATATGATGAAGTAATAATCTTGTGTGTGTAGTTGTGATACCTCCGTTAAGACCCATAATTTTGTTTTTATCAATTTTTGAAGTTCATCTATGTGAGTCTGTGACTGCATTGATGCTTATAGGTAACTGTATAACGATGAATAATAAGTCATATAGCAATAGCTCTCTTTTAAATGCTCTAGCAGTCTATTCATTATAGTTAAACTAATCGTTAATTTTGGTGAAACTTTTTATTTCGAATTTAATTAGACGTTACTGTTTGCTAATTTTCACTAGCAAAAGGACACTTGAAATATTAATACTTGTTATTATTATTATTATTATTATTATTGTTCCTGATTCACAAACATGAGAATTTAATTGTTTTTCTATATCTAAAACAAAATACCTTTAGTTGGTAATGATCGAGTAATAATTGCAACTAATTCTGAAGAGTTCTATTTAGTTATTATCCTTGGTGTATAGACGAGCACGTATAATTGTCAAGTCTTATGTGCAATTTCTTTTCGTTTTGCACAACACGACAAATTAATTATAGCACAATCGTCAAAATCTCCTACTGTCTTCAATTTTCAAATAATTTTATGTTTAGCTGTTAATTGATCTATAAAATTTTGTTCTTTACTGTTCAGTGATGCAGCTTTTACTACAAACTAGACGTGGATGTGCGCGCACAGATCCAAATTCTACATAATCATTTTGATTATCAGTTCTATGTTAATTAGCGATCTGGCATATTGTGTAGCGGTAAATGTATTTTCTGGTTATAATTTTTGACGCTCTTAGAAACATCATATTAGCTATAGATATATCTAACATTGTATCATTAATGTAATGTATATCATCATCATCATCATCTCTCGCTCTCTCTCTCGCAAATTCACTCAGAGTAGTTACTTTTCTTTCTTTCTTCTTATCCTCATCTTCCGTTTCTCTTTTCTTCCTCCTCTCTTTTCAGTGTTATCTTAAATTGTCACTTTATCTTTTTCCGTCTGCCTGATATAAAAATCACAAGCTAATAAAAGTGACTCCATAATAACATTAAAATCCTTTGCGAACCGTTCCGTATCTCCAACACGTGCGACTCGTCATTAAAACCTCTTTAGAGTCACACAAACACAAAGAAAAGAATTAGTACATGTAAATGCATTGCTAACTTTCCTTCTGGCATTATTAGATAAAAGTAATTAAATCCTCAACGCAAAGCTATGAAGATTATTGTTTATGATGAGCAAACATTCATCACACCCTCGAGCTTACTTTAATCTCAAAGCGCTTTGTAAAACGCTTCTTTGTCCTCAGTGTCATCTGTTAGGAAAAAAATTAGCATGATCACATGATGAGTAAGGTCAATATAGTTAAGGCTACCAGTGTCAAACAACATAATGGGTTGGATAGGTCCTAATTCATGTTATTTCAATGCATATGATTTCACTTTCACTTGCGTTGCCGCAATTCAGGTTTGGCCTTACTAGTTAAATGGGCGCCTAATAAGCGATTAATTAAATATTTTTTTATTCTACGTGTCGTTCCAGTACGTAAAAAATGATTTACGCAGGGCCACTCAGTTAAAAAGTTGCTCTAGATATACCAGTATCTTTATTAAAAAGTCTTTCTTATTTCTTTAAATTCTCTATAATTTTCCCATTAAATATTGGAAGGTCTTGGTACTGAAAATACATTTCAAGGATCGAAACATTCGTTATTGCTTGGATAATCTAACAAGCACTGGTTTTCTGCTTTTTTATTGTCCCGCAACGCATTTACACTTATATATAAGCAGATGTGAACCTGACGCATTTAGTATTCCAAAACAGCAAAAAAATGTACAATATGTTCATTGTATGCCTACTCACAGTATTGTTGTACATAAAAAAATTTGTAAAAGTGTTGTGTGAAAATACATGATTTTTGCCTTACTGCTATATACAAACACATATAGCTTTTCTTCCCGCAGAAAACTAAACAAGCAAACATCTTGCTAGTTATCAGCCAATAAAAGATTTAAGCTCTGCCCTCGGGTCGCCAGAAAATTGTCAAAATAAGCCTCAATAAAAAAGAACATCGGCGATAGTTTTTCATGTAAAAGGCATTACGTAATCTTGACCTGTCATCCGCTAATCCTATAACCAATACGAGGTACCTGATATCTATGAAAACCATGTTCGGTCGAGAAGCCTTTGACATTAGCAAATGAGTCACTAATGTCAGATATTTAGGTGCGCACCCAGCTACACTTATGAGCTTCTCATCTAGTCGTTGTGAATGTCAGTGCTACACAACATGTCGTATATTTGCTATTTAACTCATCGAATCACCTACAAAATTCCTAATACTTGTACTTCTTAATATTGTGACTATATTGTATATTAATTTTTAATATTGTCAATGTCGTACCTACTCTGTAAACTAATAATTGGAAGGAGTTTACAATTCCCCATACAGTTTAAATACCCTAACCCTAACTTTAATCCTAATGCGCTTCACTAACTAATTTCTTGTGTGTGGGGATTGTAAACTTTAGCCCAACTTGCCCAATGGTTAAAAGTGAAGTAAAACAATTTCTGATGCAGCCAACTTGTGTCAGGAATATATTTGATGTGTACATACCCAAACTCAACACATTTACTTACATTTCTAACAAAACGTGCGCTACTGCCCACATGTGGCAGCCCTGTAGATTTCAGTAAAATGTGCTCTGGATTGCTTACATTGCGAGCATTGTTTTAGAATTTTTTATTTTATCTTCTTTAACCTGTCGGAAAACAGCCATTGGCTAATATTGCCCTTTGTAAAATTCCAACAATAAATAAATTTTTTACTTCTATTGCTACATAGCAGACACAATAATAGACAGCTATAAACTATGATTAAATTTCTAAACCTCATCCTGGACAGACAGTACTATAACAGCATGTATCCTTGTCAACAAAAAAAAATTACGAGACAGAACGGTACCAAATTTATGAACAAAAGCTTTGTGCAAGTTATTAAATTGCAAAGTGAAAGAAAACTACTAATAAGATAAAATTAATTAAATAAAAATTAGAACGTGATAATACCACCTATTTTAAACTTTTTAATTTATACAAAACACAGTTATCAACAAGTACAAATTAAAAATGTGTCTAAAATAGAACGTCAAAGCAAACAATGCATACTTTCTGTGTCTTCCTCTGAAGTGTAATTTCTTCATAAATCATCCGTAATGGACAGTTGTCAGCACAATGTCTATTATTAGGGGTGAGCATCGAACATTCGAGTTTGAATGGAATTTCAACAAGTTTTTTAGTTCGAATTCAATTCGAACCCAAAATCATGAATTCGAATAATTTAGCACTTTATATATATATTAATATTCTTGAAAAATGTTTGAAACATCATGCAATCAGTGCAGTTTAGATGTGATTTCTCTGCCCAATTTTTAAACAAATCGTTATGCTTTTACTACAGAATAAAATCACTTAATATGCATGATCTGTGACTGCTTCTTATTAATGATTCAAAAACTTTCAAAAATCTTTAAAACTGAATTCAAATTAAAAATTCGGTTTAGTTCGTGTTCGAAAGACAAATTTGATTGAATTTGGATTGGAAAGTCACAAAATCGATTCTTTAGAGAATACTCCCCCTTAATTATAATGACCTACATATAGAACGTAAATACAATAATAAACAATTATAAATTTGATGTGTTACCAGAAATCCCTGAATTAAATTAAAACCAAGTTAGTATTGTTTGTTAGCTCAATAATAAAAAAATTAAATAATATTTACCAATACCAGTACTAATCGTAAAGCATTAATCACACCCATAACTCATAGTATGATGGTACATTTTCACAAACATAAAACCTACAAATGGCATCGTTACATTTCTTTCAGATAATCAATTAACAATTTAACAACATGCTGCTGCAGAGCATGTTGCATTGCACAAGGGCAACAAATTTTTGTGACAATAACAACAAAACTCTACCGAATTTTTGAATGACATAAACTAAGCAAAAGTGATAGGTCAGTAACTTAGCACAACGATAAGAACAAGCACAAATTCTGTTTGAGAAAAATGGAAACCAGATAATGAGAAAGTGCTATGCTACAAGTGATAACCCCAGCTTTCTGTAAAAACAGTGACGGTTACAGTGTATGTTCGCAGTATCATGCTACTTCTTAAGTGGCAACCATAACTGTAGGTAGCAACCATAGTTTTGAAGACACAGAATTACTAACAGTGAGGTTGTACTACTCAAGGAAAATTCAACTAGCAAATCCCACATTCCCGATGGTGAAACCACAAAAATAAAAATAAATATTTCTTTATTTTGCATGTTAATTTATAAAAAAAATCAGAAAGCTTATTACAGTCTTGTTATAGTGATTTTTGTGTTTTGACAATGCTTTTTCCAAAACTTCATAAATATTAATTGGACAATAAGATTACAGCAAAATATTACTACAATGTTTAGGTAATGCGTTTACTCTAATCTACCATTATTGTCGGAACTTAGATACAACTGTCATTATGTCACAAGTATAAAATCAGCAAGTACAAAACTCATCTAAAATCAAAGTATCTATACATGTGTTGTCACTTAAATGTATTTAAGGTTTACCTATGCAGGTTGGCCTCTTACAGCAACATTTTCATTTACATACCAAGCATATATAAACTCAAATTTTATACCATGTATGATACAGCCAATTCTTATAATTTAAGCAAGTTGTTTTTCATTACAGATTGCCCACAATTAACTATCAATCTTTACCTGTCCATTCCATCTATTAGGTTCAAAGCAACTGCTAACCAGTTAGCACAATGGCACTTCGGCTATAAATTCACAGAAGATCAACTCTCAACATCTTCTGGAGCCACATTCAACATAAATTTTTTACCATCTCGCAAAACAGTCATTGTCAGATCATCACCAGTTTCTAAAACTCTATAAATATCACGAGCAGACTGTATCTCAATGCCATTAATCATGACAACAATGTCTCCCACTTGTAGCCCACCATGATGAGCAGGAGAACCAATAACCAACCTATGAACTAGAACACCCCCTTTCACATCTGGAAAATTGCGATCTCGAAGCCGCAGTTCACTTATTATATTTGGAGATAACGTGAGCATGGTGATACCCATGTACCTGCGACCAGACAATGGTTTTTTAACCGGAGCAGATCTGCCAAACCAACCGGTACTTTCCTTTTTCTGCTTCTCTTCATGTTTCTCAACTCTGTCCAGGAACTGCTTTGCATAATCAATGGGTATAGCAAACGATATCCCAGCTGTGACTTTCATGTTATTGATGCCAATAACTTCGCCATTAAGATTGACCAAGGGTCCACCTGAGTTACCAAATGTTATAGCAGCATCTGTCTGGATGTAGTTCATCCCTTTTCCATGAAGACCAAGTTCATCACTTCCTCTAGAAGCAGAGCTGACAATTCCCGCTGTTATGGTGTTACTCAAATTTAATGGACTACCCATTGCAACAACCCATTCTCCTGGCCGCACTGTAGACGATGACCCTAGCTTTATGATGGGCAAGTTATGACCATTTACCTTTACTGTAGCTAAGTCTGCAACTGGATCAAGGTACTGTACCAAGCCAGTGAAAACACGACCATCGCGCAACTTTACTGCAACCTCGCGTTTATTGGCAACAACGTGAGCATTTGTCAGAATAAGGCCATCACTGCGAACAATAAACCCAGAACCATTTGAAAGTGTAACTTCTTGCCCAGTAAAAGGATGTCGGCCGCGAATTTCTATATAAACAACAGCTGGTGCAGCAATGTCCACAATATCTGCTATGAAATTTAATCGAGCTGATCGAGGAGGCTCACCAAAGCTATCTCCTTCATCATACACTTGAGCTGCTTTAAGTATGGGAAAAAAGCTTGACAATTTGTAGTTTTTATAACTGTTGTAAGCAAAATATCCTAGAACACCACAGCCAAGTACAGCACAGGTTTTTGACCTTGCTGTAAAGCTCCGAGTTGTTGTCGAAAAAGAATCAAGTACTCTTCGAGATGACATTAATCTTTTGCATGATTTTGTCTGAAGACCGGCAACACCCGATCGAATAAAAGAACAAAAACATCCGCAACATTTTCGAAATGAAACTGCCATAACACGTGATAATTGCTGCACAATCTGACAGTATATTTTGGAAAATAAATACTCATTCACAGGAACAAACAAATCTAAATGTAACTAGCAGGCATAAATCACGAAGAACAGAAATTTTACTTCATTCTCTGGATTCACGGTTTTTGCGCACTAAAAAAACAAAAATTTCACTATTAAAATTAAAATGATGACACGAGTTTTCACTTGCATCGGCCGTTCGGAGCAAAAGCGGGCATCTTCATTATTGAAAAATCAACGTAATCATAAGCAGTCTCATCGACTCCCATCTATAGCTGTACAAGGCACCACGCGGTGGTCCTCTATACGACAATACACCCGCGTGACGTAACCTTAGAAAGACTACAAATTTAAGTATTTACC
Source organism: Tubiluchus corallicola (assembly GCA_030141605.1). NCBI lineage: Eukaryota > Metazoa > Priapulida > Priapulimorpha > Priapulimorphida > Tubiluchidae > Tubiluchus > Tubiluchus corallicola. The sequence goes on along the minus strand of JAQGDQ010000081.1, from coordinate 273,736 downwards.
TAGCGGTAAGTTATCATAAATATCTTTTTCAGTACGTGCATGTGGATCAAACGAAATCCACAAATTCATACAGATAAAATAATTATGAGTATTATTATTTTCAAATCATTTTCAACCAACCAAATTATTTTCAGCTCTAAATTATTTTTTATAATCTTTCATTTAAAAGCTGGTACAGATACCTACTACTTTTAAGTCATTTTCTTTTTTCATTGCAAAATTATACAATTTTTATGTAACTGTGATTTTAGTATCAGTATGCCATATCTTAACATTCATCTATGAAAATAACTTTTCACACAGCCCATTATGATTTTTTCGGTTTATGTAGTATTTAACGTGTATTGCCTTGCCAAAGTACATTGTATGTATACTTGTATTATTAAATTTTTATTGTTTTATTGTGTAATTATTTTCTTGTTCTACGAGCTTTAAAATGAATCAGTTTGTGACCCTAATTTCAATCTGTGCTTTAGTGCTAAAACACCATAGCGCAAATAGGTTTAGTTATTAGCCTATGGTTTGAACTCGCCATAAATTCATGTCAAACATATTGGTCTATCGCTACTCCTCCATGGTAACATATGCACATTCAGCAGCTTTCGTGACAACAGCTCACGCTGGACAACAACTGTCTCAACCAAACTAAACTGAACTAAACAGCATGGCAATCACAACTAATGTCTTATCAGCAAATAATTTTAAATGAAATTAACATTTCAAGCCAAAAAATGACTTTTCAATTTAAACAGAATGAAGAGACAATGTTTCAAAGCACTACAAAATACAGAGACATAAGTATAATAAAGAAACTAAGCCAGTTAGAATTGCTTTACAATAAATGAGCAACAAAAATACTAGGTCCTTCTTGCCTTTGAACATATGAACGTCTTTCATGCCTGCGATGTATTTTTTAACTTGCAAAGCCATAAACTAAACTAAACTACACATTTTCTTGATTGCAAAATGCTTTGTACATTTCTTCCTATAACGAAACTAGTATTTCCACTAATTCACTTGCAATTTCAGTTGACAATAATAAAATGTAGAACCAGGCCAATATTTTTCCCGCTAACAAATAAAAAGTTGAGCATTTTTCACAACAGTGTTAGATGGTGGTGTCACAATAGTGTAGCTAAATGTCCCGAATGTACCTGCGTTAATTAAGCTCTGCAGGTGTGTGAAATAACTTGCATGCTGATTGGGCAGTCAACGAAAATGAGTGACATTATGTTAGACGTCAATTGTTTGACTCTTTAAAAATTGTTGGTCTTGGACTATTATCTATGACTGTATCTTCTCTGCCATTTAAGGCAACATCCAATTTCTGATAGCGCACTTAGACTTACTATGTCTAATGCAAAACTCTGTTGTCTTCTGTATTGCCCATTAGAGGTAAGCATTGTCTGTCAGAAAGTGAAATCAAATTTATTATTTTGTAACTTTCGAATTCAAATCAAACCGTTCAAATTTCCAGATTTCGAGTCCGAATCAAATTCGAATTCAATTTTAAAGATTTTCCCATAAGCAGTCTCACAAAGATCATGCATATTGCTTTATTTCATTCCGCGGTAAAAACATTAATCATTTTTTAAAAATTTCACGCAATAATTGCAGCTAAATTGTGCTGATTGCATAACGTCCTAACTGTTTCAGTGATAAAGAACGTATGTAGTTGAAGTGCTGCTATACATAAGGATATCAAATTTAAGGTACATAGGTGGCAGCAGACGTGATCACACCATTAACGCAAGATAGGTAAGTCAGTTAGCATATCGTTATCTGACTTCACGCGTTGGGGCTGCCAACGCCAATGCCAGTAGAATCCACTGATGGTTTCCCGTTATTTAACACAAGTGATGCTGTTGCCTGCCCTTGGGAGGAGAAAGAATAAAAATTAAAATGTACAAAAGGCTACATCGTTGTGATTGATAATCAATATAAGGGGTTGGTAGGTGGTTCCAATTTTCTTTTGATTTTATGTGATTATTGTATCGATTTCGGAAGCGGTGCTGACAAGCCACTGGCATAGCAGTGTCTAGTTTTCCTTTGCTCATTTTACATAATTAAGCTGTGTTTGAGTACGATTATGGTAGACTGTGAGCAGAAACAATAAACTAGTGAAATAAGTTTAACACTTTTATTTTTACAGCATAGATTACAAAATAAATTGGAATAGATGAAGGTTTAAAATCAAGAATAATTGATTTTTGCTTTCGTCTGATGTCATCTAGCCTTTGGATCATTCTCTAAATGAAAACTGCCGAGGCTGTAATTTACATGAGAGGCTTTACACTGGAGTGGGTCACTTTCAAAGTGTTTACTGCTTCTGGTAGTTATGATTCAAATGAGCAGAATCATTCATCAGCAGATCTCATGTATCAGTGGTTCTGCTCATGTGTCTGTTGAACAGTAATGAACACTTGAGTCATTTTATTTTTTATGGATTTGGTCACATATGGTTTATTCTGTAGTTCAGGAATTATTTTGAGCCAGCTTGACCATGCTTGAATTAAAAAGACACCGTGGAGATCTTATTGAAGTTTATAAAATATTAGAAAAGAAAACATTTTGCCAGAAAAATTCTGTAATTTAGTTGTTGATTCTAAAACTAGAGGACATAGTTTAAAACTGTTTAAAGAGCTTTTAGGGATTATGAGGAACAAGGCTAATGATATTGACATAATTTTATATTTTGAACAGAAGGATTAAACACTTCAAAACTGATCCTTACAGATAGAAACACTTGCTGCAGAGAGTGTGGAGGCCTGGCATAAAGAGGTGAATAGAATCCCTTGAATGCATGACTTACTTGTCCATTGTTTATGCAAACTAGCTGACTATGAGTTTGGTGCTTGACAGAGTGTGTAAGAGGCATTATAAAAAAAGTGTGTAAGAGGCATTGTAGAAGAATATCTGAAAAACTTAGAGAGAGATGTATCTGAAAGGTTTAGTGATTCAACTCCTGGAATAAAATAGATATGCAGTTTTGAGAAACGAGGGAGTAGTGTGTTATTATGACGAGTAGGACAACCACTGCCTGAGAATAGAACCTATACCTGCTACAAACAGGTCATGCATGACTTTTTCAATAAACTTACTAATATTTTTGAATGTTTAGGTCCACAACGTAAGCCTCAAAATATATTCAATTGTGATAAAACTGGGTTCCAAAAAGACATTGAGTCACAAAAAATTCTTTGCAAAAAAAGTACTAAAAACCCACATAAGACAGTTGGAACTTCAGCAAAAAATATGTTCACTGTACATGCATGCTGTTCTGCCAATGGTAAATTCCTGAGTTGTTACGTAGTTTTAAAGGACACCTCTGTCAATCTTGGTGTCAGGGATGTGTCAAAAAATACCAAATACAACTGTTCTCCATCTGGCTGGATGGACGGTCCACAGTTTTTGGAATGGTTTCATAATATTTTCTTGGCTGAAACAAGAGATTTTGAAAGTCATAAACTTCTTATATTAGATGGCCACAAATCGCATATTAATCTACAGGTTACTGACCAGGTTATTGCAAATAATATGGAAATTCTGTGTCTTCCTGCTTACACTAGTAGCATATTACAGATACTTGATGTTGGCTTTTTCAATAGTGTGAGATCTTATTGGAACAAAACTTTGAAAAAGTCTTATAAACACTCCAATTTTAAAAATCTTGACAAAGATATTCCCCAGATTGCTCAAAGATGTTTGGATAAATTGTCTCACAAATCAAACCAATGCTGTAAATGGATTTGCCAACTTTTATTTATCTACTAGATAGTATGCAAATTACTCCTGATAAGCTAGCAACCAACGAACTACTTGCACATGAGCAACAACCAGAAGAGTATGAAACTAACACTGCACCTGGACCTTTCAATGCCACACCTGCATCTTCCAGTACTATACCTGGACCATTCAAAGCTCTGACTCTGACAGTGATAATGAAAATGATTATGATCAAGATGAGGCATTTGTGAAAATCAGTGATCTCAAAATTGGTAACTTTGTGAAGGTTTGTTATGACTCCCAGGAGTCGCTGAGACAATTAACCGCATTCAGTGTTGTGCAATTGTCAGTGTGATGATATGTAGTGGCCATCACTGGAAGTGGACCAACTGAAGTACCATGAATATGATGTCCAACAGAAAATCAGTATCCTATTCCAGTCAGCATGAGAGTACTATTCAATTTTTCTGACTTTGACTATTCATTTTTTAAAAAGTGTCAATGTTCCCATTTTGGGGGTAACAGTATTGAATAATCAAAAATTATGCACTGCCAATGTTACCACCACCCTTGGGGCAACATTGATACTTTGACACTTTTTAAAAAGTGATAAGGCTATCTGATAAAAGGAAATTTTTTGCGGGAAGACTAAAATTTATTAAGTAGATTAATAAAGATCAAAATTTTGTAAAAGTCTATTGAGATTTTGCACTTTGGTCCTGCAATAGAATGAAATTAGGAAGATGTGTCAAACTTACCACACTTTACCTGTTACGCTGATAAAAGGGATTTAAGCGCTTGATGGATGGACGACGATGTACTCCCTGTTGTGATCACCTTCCAATTTTCTCTTGTTTTTATACATCACCCTCACTGGTTCATTAAGGATTATCTATGACTTATTCATTGAGGCTGTTTTCAAGTTAGTGGTATTTTCAAGTTGAATAAAATACTCGTTTTTGACCTTGCAAAGAGGTAGTTTTTATATTTGCTCACCAGTCTTGTGAGGGATCAGGTATATTCACGATATGCTGATTGCCGAAGTCCTGCATATATTCTTGTTATCGTGTTTCAGATATTGGAGCAATTGATTTCTAACCTGGTTCACTATGTGGCACAAGTTATTTGTCACTAAGAGTCAACTTAACTTGCGTGTTGTTTTTAGTTGTGGACAGTCATTCAGGTACGTTGGCAGCTTGACTCGTTTGTACTTTGTGTTCTAAGTATTAGTAGTATGCAGAACTGGGAAATGATTTGTTGATAAAAGTGGTGGTCATTGTTTAGTAAATTGTATTCTCCAGACTGTTAAAAGTACCAAAAATACAGTGATGATAATGCACTGAAAATTAAACTTAATTTTTTGAAGGGTCTTTAACATCTATATATAATTCTGCAATTTAATTACTAAATTAATTGATCACTTGATGCAAGAAAGGCAAGCAGCTTATCTTAGGAAGCAAAGCTAATTACCACTGAGTAATGAATAGTTGACTGCCAGGAAAACTTTTTTGTGGAATTTCTCTCAGTCATGCTGTCCAGCTCTTTATCCCTTAATAACATCCAGACATGTCTAAGACACTTCCGCTGGCTCTATTGCTCGTCTTAGAAGATTAGCCTTGTTAATAATAAGATCAGGGTCCCAGCACACAATCTTCTGGATTAAATGAAACTTTGCTGTTCTGACTTTTGAGTGTCGCATACTGGCTTGTACAGTGCTAAACTGTATAAAGAATTTACTAAAACATATTGACATGACTGTAGTTAAATTTATGTTGTTTTTACAATTTACAAAATAACCTTCATGTTTTTCTTACCCAAAAAATGACAATGGACTCTGCTATGGCTCAGTCCATATAGTCCATAATTAGCCCAAGGCTAATTAATATTTGAATTCATGTTAATTTCTCCCTAGTTATCATCTTTATTTTTTTCTTTTTAAAATGTTGATTATGATTTCTTTGTCTGTACTTGTTAGGTCACATAATTTCCTTTAAATTTGTAAAGTGGTGCATGACCTGGTGATGATTTACAATTCTCCTGGTTTGACATTGCTTTATTCTTTTTTCTTTGGTTCTTATGTTGGATTGAGTTTCTTGATTTATATGTAATTTTTAGTTTTGTTTTTGTTGAATTGGACTTAGTCTATTGATTTTAATTGAAATTTTCTGTTAAATTTATTGTTTCTAAATTTAAATTCATTTGTTGCCTCATTTTTTTGTTAAGTTGCTGATTATTTTCATTTGTACATATCCTTCTTGACAGGTCACTTAATTTTCTTCAGTTTAGATAGGGTTGGCTGACTTGGTGACCCTCAGTCTTTTTGCCCCGTCTCTTTTCCATCTTTATTTTAGTTTTTCGCTTTTGTTTATGTTATTTTGTAAAATTTAGAGACAAACAAATTATTTGCTTATTTTGCTTACTTACTATGGCTCAGCATCTTATCTTCCCTTCCCACCACAATCATCTCCGTAACTTTGCGTAGTCAACAAACATATCTCAATAAGCATTTATTGTTGTTGTTGTTGTCCGTGTCTAAATGGAATTATTTTTATTTGTTATATTCATGCTTAATAAATGGCTAGCTTTTAATAAATGGAAAAGTATAAAATAGCCAAACATGTAAGGACTAATTAAAGATAGTCGCTTTCACTCAGTGAAACTAAGTCAATATTCTTAATGGTATCTAACTTTTGATACTACCTTTGCCTTTCATCTTAAAATTCAATATGAGCATAATTTAACCTAATTATAATAACTTATGAAAGAGTTGCTTCTAAAGTTGGTACTAGTAGCTTGATAACATCATTTGAAGAGGCGTAATGCCTATATTACTAATGCACTTTAGCAGAACTTTATTTTGCAGCTGGCTGATTTATCCTTCATGCTTCTGTTTCTTCATTATCTTGACTTATCTAGATGATTTTTAAGATATAGTTCATTGAAATGACTATTGTTCATTTAGTTAAATCTAAGTGCAGTCGCACACAAAACATTAGTTACAGGTATCAACCTTTTTATTCATTCTGTTATTCCAGCACTGCTGTTTACCCACATTGGAAGATAACCTAACTTTTAAATTTAACAAGTGGCTCATTATAGGTTGTAAGCATATTTGACATCATTATTATTTATATCATCATCAACTCTTGTTGCTAAAAAATTTGTTTGTCCTTCAACAGCGAATAAGTCTTATGTTGCTAAGTACGCTTATTTTTTGTCTAAATTTAAGAGTGTTAGAGAATGGCGACTACTTCAATTCTCTGAATCTCTGAATTGTTGCTAAAAAATTTGTTTGTCCTTCAACAGCGAATAAGTCTTATGTTGCTAAGTACGCTTATTTTTTGTCTAAATTTAAGAGTGTTAGAGAATGGCAACTACTTCAATTCTCTGAATTTCTGATTTTCAATGAATTAAACCATGATGATATAGACATGTGATAGCTATATGTGACACACTTTTAATTTTCAGGTGGATAGAACGAACGCCAGGTGAATGGATAGGTGTGCTAGGTAAAAGAGTGTTTCTTCTATCACAGAAGGATAATTATATTCTGTATAAGGTCTTAGAGGTACCTTGTGCAGCCAAGCAAGAATCAGAATTGAATGCTATTAATTTTGTTTCCAAGGTAAACCAACGTAATAAAAGTTCGGTCTATATGTGAATCTTTAAATCAACAATGAAAGGTTGGTCTGTTAGAATGTGAACCTTTACCACACGCGTATGGGACAAGCTGTGCAAGAGTTTGTCGATGACTTAATTACAATTGCTAAGAGTTTTTTCACTGGGATGAGTTTTAACATTAAAATTTGATAATAATGTCAAAATCGTGCTTCTTTTTCAGTTTTGAGATGCCAACCATTTTCTTTATGTGAATATGTTCAAGGCAAATGATTTAGTTTTGCAAACAATGTCAATGTTAAGTTTTCAGCTGTGACCTTGCCTTAATTCACACGTTTATTTTTTGTTCCTACATTTAAGATTTTATAGTGATACAAGCCCAAAATATTAAGCAACATCATGGAATCAGTTTTACTCATTGGTCGTTACTCATTAAGTTATTAAGGTGAAAGTATGTTTCAAGATTGGTGATATGGCATCAAAAATAGTGGAACAACATTTACGTCAGATTGAAAATTTCGATGTGAAAAATGTTGCAGAAAATTTCATCTGTTAGTTTATTAATTATAGAAAACCAAGCACAGAAGAACTTCAAAAAAAACGTCACCTAATGGACAGAATGAAACCGCAATGGCAACAGCACATGTTAGTTATCTGGATACTACGGATTCCAGTAAGGACGTTTCCAGAACTGATGATACCGAGTCTAAGAAGTATGGTAACATCTTGAAAGACTACTTTCAACTGGATGTCAATTTAGAAAGTCTTTATGCTAGTTGGTGTGAAGCAGATGAAAATTTTAAAATTGTGGCATCCAGACTACCAGGCATTCGTATCCTCCGACAGGACCCTGTTGAAAACCTCTTTTCATTCATATGCTCATCAAACAACAATATCTCGCGTATTTGTGGCATGGTTGAACGAATGTGCGCACGCTTTGGTGAACTGTTAATAAACTTAGATGGGAACAATTATTACTCATTTCCTACCATTGAAGCACTAGCAAAACCTGGAGTAGAAGAAGAATTGAGGATATTAGGATTTGGCTACAGGTAAAGCTACATATTTTATTCTTGAATTGGTAGTATAAAAGTTAGATTTTTATTAAAGTTGTAGTACTAGTTTATATTATTTTTTGGTGTTGCCGCCATCGCACCCTTAAAAATTCTAAGTAAACAACAAAATCAACAACTTTTTTTCAGTGTTTAAATTTCTGAGCTGATTTAAAAGTTTATTTTATCAGTTTGGACAATGAAACCAGATTGTATTTCTTAAATTAGAGAGCTAATATTATGATATTCTTCATTTGACAAGCATGAATTTCATTAATTAAGCGTGGATTTGAAAGAATGGTTTTGAAACAGCTTTTGGCTTTATAAACCAAAGTGGTAACTTTGGTTTTTATTTTCAGAGCTAAGTACATAAATTCTACTGCTCAATATATCATGGAGAATCGAGATGAAAACTGGCTTCATTCACTCAGGTTGGCTTCTTACGAAGTTGCTCATGCTGAGTTAGTCAAATTAATGGGAGTTGGGGCCAAAGTAAGAGTATAGGTGTAATTTTAGAAATATATATTTTGGCTGAACTGTATCACATATAGGCTGACTCTGAGCAATGTACAGGTTTTATACTACATGCGCTGTCCTGTGTACCGAAAGCAATGGGTATGAGGACTACAAATTTGGTATAAAACTTGCATTGGATGAAAAAGCAACTTATGAGATCCAATAATAATTTTGCACTTTTGTTTAACACTGTGGTCACAGAATATGTTTGAACTTATGTCTTAACTGCAACAGCTTCACTATACTTGTACAGCTGCATCAGTACATTAGACAATGCCATATTTTAACGAATGACATACCTGAATTACTGTTATACTTGACCATCAATGCTGTGAAACCCAAGTATACTTAACTGTATTAAATAACAATTAACCAATCAAAAATAGTTTGGGCTGTTATACCATAGCTGTTTAGAAGAAATGGGCAATAAATACTTGTGTAGCCATTACATTGCAAAATTATGTCTTGCATTTTAGTCAGTCAGAAGTGTAGAACTTTTCCTAATGTTCAACAAAAATTTTTGTATTTCTCATGAACTGTGCATGGTAGATGTAATGAGGATCCACCGCATTTTCTTCACTAAAATGTTTTTGCTGTTGAAAATGCGTCTAATTGTTGTTCTCAGTGGCTTTCAGTTTTTTTCAACAAACTGTTAATTTGTAACTCATTAATATTCAGGTTGCTGACTGTGTGTGTTTGATGTCCTTAGACAAACATTCAGCCATTCCCGTAGATACGCATATGTGGCAGATTGCAGCAAGAGACTATATGCCAAATTTAAAACAAGTGAAGTCTATAAATGACAAAGTTTATAAACAGATTGGTAAGTAGTTGAGGTAAAGCGAATTGCTGAGTGATTTCTGTATAGTCACGACAGTTGGGCAATGCCAGGTTTCGTTCGTAAATCAATGGGTACACACTGTGTTATTTATTCTTTCTGGTCAGTTTCACCTGTCATGCAGCACGTGTCTGTCTGGAAGAGGGTACTTGAACATCTTAAGATAACTTGGTTACCTCTGCTGATTGAACGTATCATCTCAGCGGCACAGCCTTGATAACGAACGAGGTTCTGGTCTTATCTCAACCATCCATAACGAGTAGGCCCTGCCATTGATTCAGAATGCTGGATTCTGGCAGTGTGCTGAATTGTATGACAAAATCAAATAGGGATTTGTGACAGACGTAGCTAGTGCAACTAGGCCAGCTCTGAATTATCATCCTTACTATAACACAAATTAATTGGTTAAAGGAAAACAGGATGATTTTTCATATGCTACCCCATTTTGAAGTACAGTTATAAGTATACATTTAAACACCTATAATAATGCCAAAGCATTTTTTATATTTAAATAAAAGTTAAAAACTTAATTATTGGTGGCTGCGCCCAACTAGTGATGACATCACAACTGAACGTAATGTTTAATAGCTCAGGTATTCTACGAAAGTCAAATTTCAAGTTTTATGCTGTACTCACACGTGCTTTTGAACGTGTGCACTTCTTCGTAAATGAACAACTCTAGACACAGCACTCGTTTTTTGTGTAATGTCTTTCCAAGATGCAGGTGCTAGTGCTCATTTAACTAGCAAGTGTTGAAATGCTTGTAACAACCAAAAACTAGCCGCACGTATGTGAACTTTCATTTCTGCAGTAATAATTCTTTCACGTAAGCTATTCTTGAAAAAATAGTAAATTCCCTTTCGATATTTTGTTGGGTGACTGTCTTGAGCTATAATTTAAGTTGTGGTGTGGTTTCCTTTAATGAGTTCTATCTAACCAAAAAAAGTTGTTTCCAACAATTTATTAAATGATTAAAACACAGTTTTCTAAATGCAATGCCAGTAGCGTGTTTCACCATTGGGTCTTTCAGCTGAATATACTACATACATTTAGTTAGCATTTTACATTAACATGCTTGTAATGACTAAGCTCATATTCTCTCAGTTTCCTACGAGAATATCATATTGCACAATTACATACACTTAATACTGTTAAGTCAACTGACAGAAAATCGAAAGATTGCAAATGATCAAAAAAGTTATGTACTAGTTTGATGAAATTTTCATTCATGGTTATAAAAAAACGTTATATAAGAAAACATTAAAACGTAAATACTTGTTTCAGGAGATTTTTTTAGAGAACTCTTTGGAGAGTATGCAGGATGGGCTCATTCAGTGAGTATAAGCATTTTTATAGCTGTAGTTTGTGAGTAACCTTACTGTGTTATATTCTTAATGGGTTACTTGCTTTTTTATTAGTTTGTACAGCATAGAGTGAAAATGTCGTAGGAATGGATGCTTTTGGTGTTGAAAACTGATTGAAAAGACTCACTACGAAGTTTTGTTTCTACACCTTTTTTGCTAAAAATAGTGTGCAGCAACCAGCTACACAGATTCTGTTTTTTAATTCATAATAAAACCAGAAATTCATGTTTGAGAATTAAAGTACAAGTACATTCTTGCTCCTGGTGTGTAAAATTGTGAGGATTCATGTGTCTGATTAAAAAATTTTCTAGGTTTTATTCAGTGGTGATTTGAAGAAATTTGAAGAATTTCCACAAGTGAAAAAAAAGAGAAAGACCCAACATTCTAGCTAGCTAACATGTGGTTTTCCAAACTTAGTCGCATAAAAGTTGTTTCAGGTAAGAATCCTAATATATATGTATGTATGTATGTGTGTATGCATGCATGTAAACAGTAGCAATTCTTTTTCCCACTCAGAAAATACATATTCTTTCATATAAAGCAGGTATTTTCTAACATGCCATGGTTAAGTTATTATATAAGGTATTACACCACTAGCAGTTATGCACACTGCTTATATTTAAGCACTCAAAATTGGTGCCTTTTCAACAGCACCAAAACTCCTTCATTTTGTTTGCATTTTACATTTCAGTAATATACACATTTTTATTATGTTTTGAGATTTCAGAACTTACTGAAAAAGATTTTGTGTTTAATTTTAACTGCGAAATAACAATTATGTGCTTCCTTTAAAACTGTGTGTTCCTTGTGTTTTGATTTTAAACACTAGACTAAACGCTTTCTATGTGCTTGCTACCCATAACTTTAGAACCTGCTTCAGTTACTTTAATTGCACCCGCTAGCTCATTCTTATAGCATCCTGTTACTTGGAACTTAATTGTATTGATTTTTTTTAAATGCTAAATGTTCTGATGGTCACATATTCATATTTTCGGATTTTCTGGGTTTTATAGTCCTGATCAGTAGAGGATCTCGAAGATTTCAGCTTATGAAGAGCACCCGTATTGCTGTTTGCCAGGAGGCAATTTTTAACACATTTAACAGTAAGAACTCCATGTAGTGTCAAGCAGATGTTTAACATTGAGAACGGTATATTATTTGCAGTTATACTTTTGTGATTAAAGGAACAATTCTTAAATTAGTATAATTCGAAACATTTATATTTGTACTTACGCTGTATGCGGTATGGCAGTATTATATGTAATTATTTTGTTGTTGTTATTTCAGCCTGATCATTGCTGCAATATCATAAATAAACCACTTTGATTGATTCAGCAAAAACTTCCATAGTTATTTAATCAACTGTAATCTTGCAACACGTTAGCAACCCGTATGAAATGGTTGGACACGTTACCTGCTCACACTGTGAACTTCCGTTGCGCGCGAAATCTGAAAGGAAATGCTTACTAGTGTTGTGTCTAGCTGCTTGTTTTAAGTACAGTAAGCTGAAATTCTCGCATGGCAAAAAACAGCTGTACTTTTCTATGCTACAGGCTCTCATAGCATCACATCACTCCTCCAGCATTGTATATGGTGTAATAGAATAATAGCATCATGTATTCAAATGAAATAGAAATGAAAAATTCCTTGTAAAATTTTTGCAATGTGTTTCTTTAAACATTAAAGTTAGCTGCAGAACAAAAACTTTGTAAAAACAACTGGACCAGAGTCACACTGAATTGTGGAATATTAAAAACTATATATCAAAATTATTTTCATATATCATACATGACAATTTTGCTGTGCATTTTAATGAAACTGAGTACAGTATGGCATAACACTCAATTTTTGTTAGGCCGACTTAGTCATACTAGTTTTGCTAATGATATCGTTAATGCTAATTCTGAGTGCAAGTACTATACATTTTTTGTAAATACTAAACCCAGTTGCTCAAAATGACACTTACTAATTTAATTGTACACACTAATTTAATTGATATTTAACCCTTTGATTATTTAAAAATTGTTATTACTTACACCATAAGTACTCCCTTCCATTACTGTGAATGGCATCGTATGTATAAATGTAAATATCAATCTGGAGTTGGGATGCAAAGTGATCTTTATATACAGTATAATACAATACAGTTTGTTAAATTTTAACTTTGTTTTGCTTTGTGCTCCTTAGAGTATCAGCTACTGAAATAAAAAAGCAGTTAAAATGTCACACATTCTTAAATGTAAGATTAGTTCCTAAAGTATGCAACAGGGCTACAGTACCTCAGGATTCACCCTATTCTTTTTTACTTGCAAACTCAAAAAAAGTGTCACGTTTTGAAAAGCTGCGCAACCAGCCTTACAGTATATCTATACTAGCGCTTCACACATGGCGAGTGGAAAAATACTAATTCACACAAGCTAAAAAGAGCAGCAGCATCTGGAAATTTGTGTCCCAGGTGAACAAACTCAGCTGTAAAGCTGTTAGGTTGCCCAACTGTTTCAAGACAAAGCAAAGGCTCCCTGATTTTGTGTAATAAAATCTCTCTCTAAGACAACTACAGTTGCCAAAGAATGGAATTTTTGCCTTCCAGTTAGTGCCTTTACTCTTCCCTCTAGTTTTTAACTCGTTCCCCTCCCCATCGTCATGTTCCACAGCTGAACAACTACTACAGTGACTTACTAGAAAACGAAAGCAGCTGAACAAATAAAATAATAATAATAATTTATTGAATTATGTAAGTATGTTAGTGGCTTTGTTTCATAGCAAAAAAAATTCGTCATGTTACAGTAAATGCAGTAAACAACAGTAATTCAGAAATGTAGATATTATGCGGATTTAGTATTCATCATCATCTTCATCATCTAAACATGCATCTGCTCCAACCTCTTCGTAATCCTTCTCTAAAGCAGCCAGGTCTTCACGAGCTTCAGTGAACTCACCCTCTTCCATTCCTTCTCCAACATACCAGTGGACAAAAGCCCGTTTTGCATACATTAGGTCAAATTTGTGGTCAAGACGAGCCCAGGCCTCAGCAATGGCAGTGGTATTACTCAACATGCAGACTGCGCGTTGGACCTTGGCCAAATCGCCACCAGGTACAACAGTGGGTGGTTGATAGTTAATGCCGACCTTGAATCCTGTTGGACACCAGTCCACAAACTGGATAGTTCTCTTTGTCTTGATAGTAGCAATGGCAGCATTCACATCTTTAGGCACAACATCACCACGGAACAGAAGGCAGCAAGCCATGTATTTACCATGTCGTGGGTCACATTTTACCATTTGATTGTTAGCCTCGAAACAGGAGTTGGTAATCTCAGATACGGTTAATTGTTCATGGTAGGCTTTCTCAGCTGATATGATTGGTGCATAAGTCACCAAGGGGAAATGGATTCTTGGATACGGTACCAAGTTTGTTTGAAATTCTGTCAAGTCGACATTCAAAGCCCCATCAAACCTCAGGGAGGCAGTTATAGAAGATACTATTTGTCCAATTAGGCGATTTAAATTGGTGTAAGTAGGTCGGGCTATGTCAAGGTTGCGGCGACAAATGTCATAAATAGCTTCATTGTCCACCATAAAAGCACAGTCCGAATGCTCCAGCGTCGTATGAGTTGTGAGAATAGAATTATAGGGTTCAACTACAGCAGTGGACACCTGAAAATTTAAGTTTACCGATAACAAAGTCACAAAAACCTTAGCCATTAAAAATGGCTATGACCATAATACAGTGACTTTCAATATTTTTTGTTATAATACTACAGACTAAAGCGAAGTACCTGTGGGGCAGGGTAAACAGCAAATTCTAATTTAGATTTCTTGCCATAGTCTACAGAGAGCCTTTCCATCAAAAGGGAAGCAAATCCTGATCCAGTACCTCCACCGAAGCTGTGGAATACCAGGAAGCCTTGTAATCCGGTGCACTGATCAGCCTGAAAACACGCTGAAATTGTTAAAACTGAGCACTTTCACACTGCCATGCCTGCATTACTTGCATCATACATTTTACTGGTGCGTGTATGCAAAGCTCTACTTACAAGTTTACGAATCCTGTCAAGGACTGAATCAATCAGCTCTTTCCCAATAGTGTAGTGGCCACGAGCATAGTTGTTAGCAGCATCTTCCTTGCCAGTTATCAGCTGTTCGGGATGAAACAGTTGACGATAGGTGCCTGTCCTGACCTCATCTACCAAGAAAACAGCAAATTAAAGGCATCGATTTTTTAGCTGAGGTATAATGAGTTCAAACGCATAGCTAAACGTTGTTTATAAACATAAAAAATCTACAATAATGTAACATTTATCTCACCTATGACAGTTGGTTCCAAGTCGACAAACACTGCTCTAGGAACATGTTTTCCAGCTCCCGTTTCAGAGAAAAACGTATTAAAGGAATCGTCAGCAATGCCTACAGATTGGTCACTAGGCATTGTTCCATCGGGTCTGATACCGTGCTCCAAGCAGTACAGTTCCCAGCACGAATTGTACCCCAGCCTGACCAACATGGGCTGATATGCACTCACGCTGAACGAAATAAAAAGTAACAATTACATTCTACGGTAAATATTATAAACGTGTTAATTATTTTACTGATACTGATTCAACAAGTATTGTATGGTAAAGTCTGCTATACATTCATAAATTCATTATCATTTATTTCGACATTCAATACAATACATTATGAAGTGAAATTATTGAGATGAATGAAAATACTGTACACATAACAATCCCTAATCGTGCAAACATACGAGGTCGTGTCAAAATAATTTTTTAGTTTCCTGATTATGCAAACTATACAGACTATATTCACCAGCGCAAAACAATAACCTGCATATTAGCTGGAAGTTCATTAATTTTAGAAATTTATAGACTTTTCAGCATACTTTGGAGTTATAGTATATTCAGTTTTTAAATTATTGCAATTTTGTGCGTGTAGGTAACACACACTCGCCTTGATAAAAGGCTATAAAACTTCCCTTAATCAAAAACCAGGATCTGGCAGACAGCACAAAACCACGGGCCACAAAAAAAGAAAACACTCCCATCAGTGATTATAGTCTCGTACTAAAATAGCTCGAATCATTCACTGACATTTTTGGATAAAACATGTAGTACCAAGAGGACGCAAAAATGTAACGTTACCTTGCCACAAGATTTTTGCACACACACATAATTATATGCATCTGATAAGCCTTACTTAATATTTTTTTACAATTACGTACAAACAAAATAGTACAAAGTGCGTGTGTAATCTACAAATGTAAACTGTTTTCAGTGAAATTATTTTTCCTACTTACCATGTTGTACTTTTAAACAGCTAAAGACCGACTACCAAGGTAAGTCTGAGAACGTTGTACCGCTTCACAACTAAGTCACGAATATCAATAGAGCCACGTCTACAACCTCGTACAAAGTGTACGCTGCATTTAACTACTTCTGTTTTTATACTCCCGCTGAAAACCAAGGCGTGAAACTGATGCCCGCAAATCAGCCAATCGCTTGAAACAGCGGCGTCACATTCACAAAACGCTAGCAAACTGTTTGGACCGGGCTGTGCTTTAAGTGAATCGAGGAAGCCAACTTCGTTGTGTTTAGCTGCTGTATCACGTAGCGAGGATTTTATTAGAGCATTAAATACATAAAAAACAATTAGTTGGCAATTACGCGATTAATATTGATGAAGATAATAGGTGGTTACAGTGTTGTTTGGCTACGAAAGCTAAACATCACCAACCTTGGTTCGTAAATGGATAAGTAACCGCTAAGAACTCAGTATATCACTATTGTCAAAACTTACCTTACAGCACATCTCTAAATGTAGACCATTTTCAAAGCAAACTGGGTGTAGGCATTCTTTCAACAGCTGATACAGTTCCTCATATTTGGTGTCAGCACTCAACAATTTTTGCTTTTAGTTCTCCTGCAACAAACGGCTATGTACGCTTGTAATGCGTTCGCCCATTTTAAGGGAATTTCAGCTACCCAAGTCCATCTATATTTTTTTCTTGACAGTAAATCTTTATCACTGATTTATTTCTGTGGTGGAAACCAAGATGCAAACTAGTTTGATTTCTTTATTGTTTCGCTGTCATTGGCTGAGTGCTTATATATGTGTGTGTGCGTGCGTGCGTGCGTGTGTGAATTGTACTAACGCACATAAAATCCAATGACAAACGACAATTGGTAAAAGTTAAATTAATTTAAAAGTTAAGTAATGCATAATTGTTACGTCTGTTTTTAGAAAAATAAACATTAGCGCGTGTGCTAGTCTTCACCGACAATAAAATAGCTGCGCAAAAATAGAGGTGATAAAAACTAATAATATACACTGTTATATAAAATGAGAGATAATGAGCAAAAGACAATGATATTGTAAGATGAAACGGTGAAAACATGTATAATGAAACTAACCCCGAAGCTTTAGTTGGAAATCCTAAATCCTTTTTGAATTTATTATATATTCATTTGGTAGCTGTAGCTGGTAGCCTATATCCTTTTTGAATTTATTTTCTATTCGTTTTATTTCATTTTAAATGTATTTGCACTACACATATAATGTAGTACACCAAGACACGATTTGTACTAAGCGGACACAATCAAACAAGTGCATGATCTGAACGTAGGTTAATTTCCTCTACCCGCAAAAATAAAAATAAAACGTCAGTCCTATTGCTGCCTATACTGCCATTACATGTACAATGCAAAAATGTAACAATTGGCACGCACATATCGGTATGTAGTAAATTACTTAAAAGTCTATACATCACAGCTAGCTATAGTTATTTAAAAAATAATAATATGTACGTATCACTAAAGCCATAATTGATTTGCCGGCAGGTTTTGCGGTGTTTCCCTTCATCCAAGTTTGATGCGTGAGTTTCGTCAGTAATAAAGATAACTGATACTACCATGGATGCATAATATAAGCGAATATAAAAAGCTTCGTTATAGTAAAAACACCAAATTCATTATTAATTTTACAAGTCATTTATATAAAAAAAATCCAGAAACGTGCACTCGGGCTTATCGAAAAATTGATTATACTTCTATTTTATTGTGATCTTCTAAACCGAAGAGCTTCTTAATATAAAAAGAATAAAGTTAATTGACTGTGAATTGTTATGCTGCGGTGCGGAACAGGTATGAAGTTAAAAGATATTGAAATATATTTCACTGAAATATATACTGAAACTTGTTAAAAAAAGAAAAGAATTATATTATACTGAATGAGACGTATTGTAAAATTGGTAAAACCTAGAGATATAAATATGGTCTGAATTTAGTCATTTAGTTTTGAATCTGCCAGTATACGCAATGAACTTCCCAATAAATATTAATTTTAATTTCATTTTCTTGTAAAACAATGCTCGAATTTCTCAACCGATTTTAAAACTTAAATTCGGAAAGCTGAAACGTTACTCTGGCACTGGCACTATACTAATATTAGTCAATATTCAGTATTTTAGCAGTTAAATTAATTAGAAACTAGTGAGCTTACAGAGTGTAATGCTAATGTAATTCCTGTAATGCTTTATTGTCCATTTAGCTCTGTACATACTTTGTAATTTTCGAAGGGTACAAATCAGTTTTTCTTCAGACTGTTCACTTCAGGCTTTAAAAACAAATAAAAAATATCTTTATATAAAAACTAAAATTCTAGCTAAACTTACTGTTCTATATGCAACGTTATAGTGTTTTATATTTTTCAGCATTTTATATAAAATGCCAACTTGTTTTAACCTGGCTGCACATTTTAACCGAAATGTACGTAAAATGGTTTGCTCATAATAAATCTGCAATTTAGTATATTATTCTGTATATTTTAATGAATACATGTGCTTGTAATTTTATCTATAAATAATTTTTTTGTCAAAGTCGATCTAATGAGCTTATGTTGTATTTTATAATTTGACTTTAAATATAATTTTCATTTCATTCATTGGTCAAGGGGATATTATGTAGGACAATGGGAATAGCCAAAGTGGTCACCCACTGCGCTTATAGGGACTGAAGTTAAGCAATACCGAGGTTGCATGGCCAGTGAATAGATGGCTTCTCAAATTTTCTTTTTTTTATGAGACGTTATGTTCATATTTCACGCTGTCTATTTCAGGCTACTTTCAAGACACACGTACAAACAGTCGGAGCATATAGACATATACATAGACATTTTATTTATCTCCTCATTTACACCAAAATAGAAGCTATTATTGCTATAGTTATTAAATACTAAAATAGCAGATGCCATTCACTGTAGTATAAATTTGAATAACTACCAATAATTTGTTCTATCTACGAAAACGCTATGGAATTGTCAGATAATCATTCTTAAATCGTCTAAATGATTATTGAATATACTAATGCTACCAAGCCACAATTTCTTGTTTGTTCTGCACATAGTTATTTGATCTAAAATTGCAGATTCCAGCGGACACCCCTTAGCGTGAGTGTTAAACATTATCAAGACAAACAGGCAAACATACGATTAGCATATGCACATTATTATTAAGGTTAAATTTGCCTTTAGCTCTTGATTTACACGGCATCTCATGCGATCGCGAACAATAATGTCATGCTACGCAATTACACTGTGTAGACCTGTAGATGCTTTAGACTTCTTCCAAAGCCAAACTATTTATTTTGGCGGAAGATGGCAGCACAAAGCCAGTGGTGGAAAGTCTCAGATGCGCATGTCAGAATTTCTCAGAAAAACATTATGGTTTTTTTCGAAGCCGTGGTATTTTGAGGTTTTTTATGGTAGACCTAATTAAGGTAAGGCAAAATTGCATTGTACTTGTTGTAGCGAGTATTCACAAATTTTTGTAATCAACGATTTGTTGGCTGGTTACATTTATCTGATTAAACTAATAATTTTGTTGTGGGGATTATTGAAGGAAATTAATTTTACTGTTGTTAAACCTAAGTTGCACTCTCACTTTGTTTGGATAGGCCTATAACTACAACCTTTTAATTTATAATGACACTATAAAAAGCCTATATTGTAGGAAAGGGACTGTGGGAAATTTTCTTAAAATGATTAAAAGATCGGAAACCATGATGGAAACATTCTGATCGTGTCCTTAAATCATCACGAATGTCTATTATGATCATACTAACTCTGAAAGTTAGGCTATGTGTATTAATGGAAGAAGCACCAGAAGCAGATATGGCAGCGTGGCAATCGTGGCTGAGTTTTTGTGCTCTGAATTTCTTGTTTCGCATAACAGTTTTTCTGCATATTTCCTCTTCTCTGTTTGCTGCCATCGTTTTCAATGCTCTCTTCGACAGTTTATATCTTTTGTGCCAAGCAACCCAGCAATTTCTTTGTGCAAAGTCTTCTGATCATTTGCATTATTTTAAGCCTTTGGTCCTACACTATTCACTATGGAAAACACCATATCTTGTAAAGGAAATTATAAACCACACTTCTAATAGGAGATTTTTTTAGTAATACTAATTGATTGATTGACTGCTAAGCAGAATCAACCCACCTAGACTCTGATACTGTGAAGTTGTTTATCTAACTCTAACGCAATTGATTGACCCAGATCCTCCTTGAAATTCATCCATACATCCGTACTTCAGTCGGATTTTAAAAAATTCTGAACCCTGATTTCAACCAATGCATTGAAGTTTAAGTGGAAAAAATGGAAACACGTCTTGCATTCCATTGAAACATTAAGAGCTAAGGTAGAAACAACGGAATCTCTCTTAAGTAAAATAGTAAACTTTTTAAATTAAGTTTAATGGATTACATGGCCTCATTTAATGCCATCTGCACTTTTCGCCAACTTTTGCTGCAGCAGCAAGTGCTCCAGTGCAAACATTATTCCGGTTTAACTTTAATTCACACAACATTTAAACTGCCTATAGAAATCTCAAAAACTTAATAAATAAATTGGGGTAAAGAAGGAACTCCAAAAACTGACTTACACTGCTTGCACTTTTTGTAAGTTTTAGGTTTAAGGCTTTTACAGAGTCTAAAACCAAAAAAATGGTACTACTTAATGGTTTAGTTTCTTGATTTTAGTTTCTGAAAAAAGCGTCATAAAGCGTCTCCTGGGCCCCGACCTCCTAGCTGGCTCGTGACTCCTGATTTCGGCTCAAAACGAGGTGGCAACTTTAAATGAAACTTTAAAACAAAACAACACTGTTCCCAAACCAGATGATAATAGTTTGCAGCAGAAATTCTATTTGCAATTATTGACTTTAATCACTTAACGTTTAATCATCAAGCATCTAGTTATTGCTAATTTGCTAATATCTTATACAGCTTATATAGAACTGTCATTATTATTTCAGTTAGAGATTGTGCCAAGTAGTTTCACTTCTCTATGGAGGATGCTGCTAGCCATAGTTCTTTAGATTCTGATGAATATGTGCTTGTGAATGGTGAACCCAGACTCAAAATTTGCAATAATGGTAAGATACAATTGACTTTTTCTAATTATCAAGTTTTTGATTGCAAACTTAAGTTAGTTTGGTTGCTGGTGTGTTAATTTACATTTTATTGGCAGTAAAGCTTACAGAAATGACATACATGCTGATGAAGTTTTTAGATAGTACTGATTTTAAACTGCTGTAATATATATGTGTGTTTATTGAACGACTATTATAAGAATATAGGATGCGAAGCAACAAGGAAAAAACTAAAGAACAATCGAGAAGGAGATATTTACTGCAGACAAAATTCCCTTAGCTATAGAGTATGAGGGGATTTGTAGCAAAGATGTTGCAAGGCGATGTTATGCAGGAATGATAGCTTATGCAGAGAAAATTGAGGTGGTTTTGGTCTTGTAGTGGGAGCAGAAGAGGATGCTAGGGAAGATGATAGGGATTCAGAAGTCGTGGAGATGGTATGAGCAAGAGTATATATGAGGTTGATTGGAATTAAGGTGAAGATATAGCACAAGACAAAATGCTGTGTCAAAGAGCTATCTCCATCCAAACTTATTACAGGTGGAAAAAGCAGATGTAAAATGATAATGATGGTGATGATGACGATGACAATGATGACGACGATGATGGTGATGATGATGATGATGATGAATAAAACAGTTTAGAAGTGCCTGTTTTTGTCAATTTTTGAAAAAAGCTTTTAACTGTCTACATAAAAAGTGAATCACAACACAAATTTAACCTTGTCAGCAACTTATAATTTTAACGAAGTTTGTTTGAAGGAATTATGGAATAATTTACATACAGTGGTTCATTTTGGGTTGCGTGCAGTAATAACTAATGAATCTTTGTCTGCGTGATCAGCGCCAGGGTGGCAGTACTTAGAAATGGGTAAATTTCGTGCATTTTTAAAGCCTACTGGCTTATTTGCAGGAAATGCTGCTGATCTTGAATTAACAATGCAAGAAGTTCTACTTTCATCAAGCAATATGTCTACTGAAGAAGTGAATGCCGAACCTGAAGTTGCAAATAAACCACCTGAATCAAATTCTGCTGATGGTGATAAAAAGTTTATTGATTCTCTGGGTTTGTATTTTTTCTATATGGAATTGAACTAGTATTAGTTGTGTTTCTGGGGACCATTAATTTAATGCCAGATGCGGAATTTTAGAATTCTGCAGTAGTTGTATTTTTCTGACATGCAGTCAAACCTCTTTATACCGCTCATTTTGGGATGGGGAAAAAAGTTGGTGTTATAGAGAGTTTGCCATTAAAACAAGACATGTTAAATTTTGCTACAGACAAATCACAGAACAGTCAGATGAGTGTACACAGATTAGAGTTCTCAATTTTACTCTAAAGCTACAACTCTGTGTACATGTAATGCATAATGAGTGATGCGTATTGACTGTTTCTATGTGTCCATAAACACAATGCATATTAACAAAGCTCACGCCACTTTTTCCACCGTTTTTGGTCACTATGCATGGAAATTGCAAGCAATAATTTTTGGAAATAAATTAAACCGTATCTGTGTCGAGATTTAAGTGTGAAAATTACAGCTACACCATTTTCTTATTACTGTACTATTAGACGGAGGTTTTGGGTGCACAACATTTTGCAGGGAAGAGAACAATACAGCACGTATCATCATTTAGTGAAAAAATCTGCAGTCAGATGCATAACATATAAAACACATAACTGCATGATTCTTTCATCTCTCAGATACTCATATATAAATTGTTTGTAGGTCCAAGAGAC
Source organism: Tubiluchus corallicola (assembly GCA_030141605.1). NCBI lineage: Eukaryota > Metazoa > Priapulida > Priapulimorpha > Priapulimorphida > Tubiluchidae > Tubiluchus > Tubiluchus corallicola. The sequence continues at coordinate 250,464 of JAQGDQ010000081.1, read as the reverse complement.
CAACACTCACTTAACTAGAATTTTCAGAAAGCTAAACAGAGAAACGTTTCATTCTAGGCCATTTTGCAGGCGGTAAACAAGTTTGGCAGTATAACTGGGGGAGGGGGGTATAACCAGGTTTCATGGTATTACTTGTGTTACATTTTATGACATTTTAAGGTCTTGACCAGCAGATTTGCACCTGGGGTTTATTTTTCGAATCTTGCTTCACCATATAACTTGACCACTAGTTACCATGTGTAAAACTTCACCCTTATCAAACTTTATGTTTGTGTTGGAAATAATACATGATATAATGGTAATGTATCATAAGCAACAGCCCTGCTGGCTGCTGCTTATTGTACTTTTTAAAAGCAAAATTCTTTTTTGTTTTTTGTTACAAAAAGATTGCTCTGAAAATCTGAATATATCTGATGTAAGGCTATTTGTTTCCCAAAAATAAACTTTTGTCTGAATTCTGCTTGAAGTTATTAATGAAGCAAACATTTGCAACATACAAAAGCTTGTCAGTGAGTGAGTTAGTGATAAGCTTTTAAAGGTTATTATTAATTTGGTTTGCTGTATTGCTAATTTTCTTGTATAATAATATAAACTGCAGTGCACCGGATTTTAAGGAATTTTTTTCATTCTTTAGCATAAAATCGGCAAAGATGCTAACATGTTTTTAACACTGTAGCATTGATTAATTCAAATAAGTAAAATTGTCCGAGATAATTATTGCTTTCTTTTTATACTGTGACTTGTGTTGGAGGATGCATTGCGGAATTGAACCTGCTCCATTTTAATAAGAGATGGGTCTTTAAACCACTTGCTTCAGGAAATTTATATTATTCCTTTTTTATATCCAAGTAATTTCAAATTTCATAACTCATCGTAGGAATAAACAAGCCAAAGGAGGTGTGCACTGGATCACCAGCAAAAGTGTTACAGCAATTACCCATGAGCATAATTGAAACTTCTAGAACAATAGGTGGCAGCACATTCTATGGCTGTGAATCGGAAAAAAATTTATCTTTGCCTAAACCAGGGGACAGTCCAGAGTCACAAATGCAAGTTCTAAGTACTGATGGGTCAACACTCGAGAACACAACAGGTATAATAATTTGGCTGTTAACTTTGTATGTTATTTGATTGTTTAAAAGTCTAGGTTTCCACAATTTGTTCCAATTTTTAATTTATACTGTGCTTACATAAATTCAACAATTGTGGGTATATTCCATAACTAATAATAATCTTGAAATTAAGATCATTAACCTTTAAAATTGTTACTTATATATTCAGTTATGCTATACTCAGTATAATTAAAATATATTTAGGGTCAACCCCAGCAGCACCAGAATCACCGACCTCTCCAGGTTCTTGCAGCACTTTTACTCACGTGACATATTTGGGTTGCGCCACAGTCAATGCGCCCAAGAGTGAACGTGAAGTAATGCGAAACATTGATATACTCAATAAAGAGTCGAAACTTGCCATGGATATTACCCTACAGATACCAAACACGTCAGAGGGAACTGTAAGGTAAGAAGCTAAATTTAATAACTTTCGTTTTTGGTATTTCACTCCGAATTCTCATAGGATTTGTAATACTGCTAATGTACTAACAATTCACAGCATTTAAAATTACAATCATAGTAATGTAATGATAATAGCTTTCATTCCTTAAATGATATCTGCATTCCTACAACCTTGTTTTAACAATTGACTTTTTTGCTATTATTCACATTCATAAGCAATAAAGGTATTTTATAATGTATTTCACTAATTTGACAACAAGTAAACAGCAGCACCTTATCTTGTAGATTGTTTGAGCCTCCCAGCAATCACGAAATAGCATCATTTAAAATTCACCGCATCTTATTCTGTGCACGAGGAAGGACAGACTCACCTGAAGCTCGATGCTTTGCATTTACTTGTTCTCACGGTGACAGCATTGATACTGCTATTTTCCAGTGCCATGTCTTCAGCTGTACTGATATGGAAATGGTAACTGTTTTAACATGTTTTGCTTCAAAACCATTAGTTGTTATTGTGCAGTATATCAGCTAACAGTAAATGTTTTCTGCATTAACCATTTATTTCAAAATAATCATGGAAATGTTCGCACTTTACAAGATACTGTTTTTCTATATGAAAACAAGCGTTTGAAACTAACTTTGAACCTGGTAGAAAAGTAAAGTGTTTAATGAGATGGAATTTTGCAAACTGTACAAACCATTCATTGTGCATTTCTAACATTATAAACTGTATTTGGTTGTTTTTTATTTTGCAGCAACTCATGATGCATTTACAATTGTGCTTACAATCTTGACATTGTCTGGTATTTGTTAGGCATTCATAACTCCTCATTACCACGCAACTATTGAAATTCTGAGTTTTGTTCTAGGTTCAGAAGATAATGATGTCATTTGCACTAGCTTTTCGTCGAGTCACTAACATTCCAAGAAATATCGACACACCATCTGTAGAAGATTCCGTATTCAAGTATGTGTTTATTTTTCTTTCCAGCATTATTTATAGGCACTTTTAGCAGTATCAGTGAGACATCATCAAATCTGTTGCTAGGATTATTGAGAAGACTGGATTTAAATCAGTGGGTGAGGTCACCGAAACTATGGAGCAATTCATAAAAAATGGGAAAAAATACAATATTAGACAAGTAGTGATAAAAAACATGCGGTAAAGTACATCCATTGTGATGAAATTAACCACCCACTAAATATATATATATCATTATAAGAATTCACTTCAGCAACCTATACAAAATAAATGGTTAACTAGAAGCAAAAGTCTTAAAAAAGATATAAACCTTATTAACATAGCAAAAGGAATCATTTGTAAAGTGTCTCCAGACAGAAGCTAATGAATGCCTTTGTCATCACCAACCTACAGTCTACAGATACTGATAATGACTAATTATTAGTCAAAAACCTTGACACCAAATTGTACTCATTATATATTTAAGCACTGTAGTTTAACAACTGCACTTGAATTTCCAACTATCCATTATCTCAAGGCTGTTGCCAAAACATGTTCAGTCTTTTAGCAGCATTAATTTTTCATTTTTTTAGATTTGAGGTAACATTAGAAATCAAAGAAGAAGATGCTAAAGGTGCTTTTAACTCTTGCCCGAAGGACAAAAACTTTTTCAAGATCCGGAGAAATTTGGAAAAGAAACTTATTTTAGTTGTGCAGCAGGTGTCGGCTAATCGTGAGTTAAACATTGAGCGGTGAGTGTTTCGAGAGCAAAACAGCAAGATACGGTTCTACATTTGTTAGTGAGAGTTATGAACATAATAATGTTTAGTACCAAAGTCAGTATTTAATGAATGCTTATTTTAACTTTAAATGGATAGGAAAGTTTACTGCCTGGAAGTACTAGCATGGCATGCATCAGTTGATGCAAATATAGTTTTTCATTCCTATACAAAAATCTAGTAGCGACAAGTCAGATTCTTTTGAAATTCAACAATACATTAGAAAATTAATTAGATATACATTAGATATACAGTACAAGTATAATGACTCATCTAATAGCAGATTTCATATTCCTTGCAGAACCTGCTTTGAATCAAGCTGCCTAGCGGTCTTACTGAGAGCTGACAGTTAAGAAAGTTCAGACCACAAAACTTTTATCTCATCATAAGACATCAAAAGAGTTTGCTGATTTACATTCAATGATATGTGTTCACAGATTCACAATTACTATTGTGATGTCAGTAAATTGTGATGATTTACAATAAACAATATGTATTGGCAATCAATTGACATAGACGGTCCTTCTAAGTCGCACTCTATGATGATCAAGATAAAGGAACATTTCAGGCCTGAAAGTCTGTACAATATCAGTTAGCACTAAACTAGGAAAAATAATAAAAAAAAGGAACATATTCCTCCAAAATTGCAATGATATACATGAAATAAAAAATACTCGACAATAAGCTTAAGCTTTTGTATTTTTGTACTTGTTTTAATACATTTGTGTTAGCACTCAATACTTTTAATAAATGTTAGCACACTTATTAGTTTACTCAGGTAAACTTTATTACTGAGTATTTTACTCAAACAGTTATAACCACTTTTCTGTCGTGTGTTTTTGTCAGTGTGCAACTTTTTGTTTGATTTAGATGCTTTGGACTGTTGGTTAGTCCTGGAAGGAATGTCAAGCACAGTGACATGCATTTGTTGGACATGGTAGGTGAATTTAGCTAAACTGATCAGTTGTTGACATTTTTTATTCTGTATTGCAATTGTCACAGTGTTTGCTGCATGCTTAATTTGTTGTGGAGCAATGTTACTGGTAAGTACTGATTAATATTTAATGAATAACGTCAGAGTTCTACACAAGGCTTGTAATCTTGTAAAATGTAATTTTTGCAAAGATTGTGAAAGATTTTTTGTAATTGGGTCTTATCCAACTATGCATTTGAAAAACACTTGCACACATTTTTTAACTAAGAAAATCAGTACCTTACAAAATTTTGCAAGTAAAATAATGACAAAGTTATGCATTTTTACCAAAGAATTAAGTGTAAAGATAATACTGTGTCACTACCGCAAAAGGTGATTTGCTTTAGCTTCTTAGCATGTTAAGCAAAACCTACACTGCTGCATGGTTGAAATGAAAATTCATAGAATTTTACCTGTGGTTTCTCGAAATGTAAAATGAATTTTAATGTAATACTAAGCTTAATTTTAGGAAATTATATTAAATATATTTTGCGAACACAAACTTTAAGAAAACACCTTACACAACACTGGTAGCATATGAATGTTTGTGAATGCATGCGTAGGATTGCAATGCAATTCACTGAACTAGCAGATTGCTATTTGTCACAAAATAGGGTGATTGAGAAACATAAACCATCCTTATTATAAATCTATTTGAGTACTCACTTTATATTGACCTAATTGTGGCAGTCTACCAAACAGTTTGGTATATCGAAGATTGGATTCCTAAACTACTTGGCTAAAAAAGCTTTAAATAATAATATTATATTGTTATGCTATGTGTTATTTTTTATTTTTTAATAGAATTTTTATTAGTTGTTGTTAACTTCAATTATTAAGAATAATACAGTGAATGGCATTTTCATTTTTTATATTGTATATTTAGCTCTTTTGTCATACACATATGTACTTCTAGGAAAAAGTCTTTACATTGTTACAGAATATTTTGAAGTATTATAGTTTTAGCTTTAATTTAACTTGTTCTAAGTTTTTGTTTGTAATCTACAGGTTTCTATGGGTAAATCGGGTGATAATAGCAAACAGTACATTATATCTGGTGTTTGGGATCCTAAGGACCCCGAATTTGAGGTGCTCAACACAGAAACGCCTAAAGGTAATTATTCGTACCTGTTATTTTATTTAATTTGCAGTGGAGTTAATTCTGTTTCCTTATATTTTAATTAGGTTATCAATTTTTGTCCATAACATCTTATTAAATGTTGAATCAATTTAAAAGTGGACATCATCTATTTATGTGTCAATATTGTTTTTAAACGGTGATATTTGTGAGTGCATGTGTTAGTTTTATTTGCTGTCATGTTTAACTGAAAACACATAAAATTCAAGGTGTGTTTTGTATGTCAAACTTATTTGCATGTATCTTGGCCTTGATCTTGAAGTGTTTGCGTGCAAAGTACATGTATAGGAAGGATAGTTTGTTTACTAACCATGCTTTTTTTTAATTTTGTTGGTAAGAACATTTTGCAGGTGTGTGTGTGTATGAAGCAACTTCAAAAAGTTATTCTATTTTAATTTTATCAAAGTGGAATTCATTGCCTACTGGTTTCGAATAAAACTGTTTATTATCAAGGCTTCGAAAATAAAAAAAAGAAATTTATCAGAATTTAGAAACAGCATTGCAATATAAATGTATTATATAAAATTTTTTGCTAAATATGGATAATTTTATGTTGATTTTGATTTTATAGACACCCGTGTGTTTGTGTCAATTGCCGTTGATCTAGTCATTTCTGGTATACCTGAACCTGTGAGATTTGTCATAGAGACTAAAGTCAAAATCTATCCGCAAAATGAACGCTTTTGGTACTTTACTAGGAAGACCTTGTATGAGCAATTCTATGTTAAACTAAAAGAGGTATATTTTCTTATAATGATGAACATAAATTTTATATTTATGAATATAAATTTATCATAGATTGAAACTGATGTTAGTGCTGTGTATAAACATCTATGTAATTGCAGTTACATTTTATTTGTAATTGCTATTATTATTTATATGCTTGAAGTACTGTTTACAGGTAACAGCACTGAAGTGAATAGTTGCTTTTTTAAATTAAGGAATAGAACTTAATTATTTGTTGATACAGTGAATACTGCCAGTACTTGCATTATCTTGTTAGTGTTTTCTGATAATAAAGTTGATGACATTTTTTTGCTGAATAAGTGACATTCAGAAATTACTGCAGTGTCTTCATCATTACTAAACAACCAGTGTTTGCTTTTGAGACTTGAGGTCTTTTTTTAACAAGGAAGTTTTAATCAGTTAATTCAACCCATTCAGCTCAGTTAAATACAATCCAAATTCTTTTCAATTCGATCCTATTCAATTCACTTTGTAGCCAGAAGACAGTGCGCTGAGCACTGTACAGGTAGAGAGTATAAAGAGTGGTACTGAGATGGAAAGAGAAAAGGCAATTATTCATGCACACATGACGCCACCGGCACCGCCGCCTACGTCTGCTAGTTCAAGTTCATTATCAACGCCAGGTGAAGTGGAAGATGATTCTGGTGAGTTTATTTGCTAATATTATGGTTAAAGCATAAAGAAACATTTGCTTAGTAGTCTGCAGACAGCTTCTGTTTGAAAGTTGTATACTGGAAATAAAAAAAAATCAGCGAATATGATTTAGCAAAATTTGTGTTTATAATTGGATGAACTTAAAAGCATTTAAAAACAAGGAGTTACATGTTTTAATATGTGAACCAATTTTGCGTTATATAGTCTAATTATAAATCTATGACCCCATACTAATAGCAGGTACCTTTTTAGTGTTTGTGATAATGTTACACCATTTATTTTCACCCCACCCCGCGTTGTGATGGTTCAATCAATTACGAAGCCAATGCATATCCAGGTATAAAACCGCTGATATGGAATGGCCTTGTCAGTTTTAAATTTGATCTTTATCCATTTGAGTGGTTTAAATTATTTGGTTAATGTCGCAGATTCCGATGAGCCGTTAATGAGCGGATCGGGTGAAGTCAACAAGGACTGTACAGAAGGTGAATTGGAAGATTGGGCCGATGTGTTGAAGAAGTGGAGACAGAATCTTGGCCAGCGACCAAACAAGCTGGCTTCTATTGTAAAGCGTGGTAAGCAGAAAATCTTTCTGTGTCTCAGTAGTGTAAAAAAGTGAAGTACTGCCAGTCTACTGGTTTTTCACGACAGGAAAAGTTGGGCAATTTGGGGCAATTTTAATTTCACCAAACTGAGCTAAAGCAATTAAAATTTTTTGCAGTACAAATGTTTTGATACTTTATTGTACTGTGCTGAAATGTACCATACCACAGTGGGAGTGTAAAATTGCACCAAATTTCTTGCAGTACAAATGTTTTGATACTTTATTATACCGTACTGAGCTATACTGTACCGCATTGTTGAGTTTCTCGGCAATAGTTATGGTATTTGTGCATGGGCATAACAAAATTTGTTTTTGTTGACACTGAATGCTTTCTGATTAGAGTATGGCTGCAAGTACATAATATAGTTAACTGACGAAGTATGCTGGTACACTGAAGTATTCAAGTTTGAGTGAAATGACTGACCCATTGTAAAGTAAAATGTACTTTTCAGTGCTTTGTTACCCATTAGTGTTTGTTTTCTAGGCATTCCTGATGCATTACGTGGAGAGGTATGGCAGCTTCTTGTGGGTTGTACGCAAGAGCAGGAACAGGACATGTATGAGGCTTATCGGACAGTCATCACCAAGGTATGGACTTAACAAGGATTAAAATGTCTCCGTACTTAAGTTTGTGTGGCACAGTTTCTTAAGTGCTAGATAGGGGCACTATTTTCTATCAGTGCTGCAGCAGGGTATCTTATTATCTCAGGAAGCTTATATATATATATATATATATATATAATAGAGAGAGAGAGAGAGAGAGAGAGAGAGAGAGAGAGAGAGAGAGAGAGAGAGAAATCTTAGGGTAAGAAACTTTGAATGCGCTTGTAGTCTCAAAATAGTTAATGTTATTTCTTGCAGAAGCTTTCACCCTACCAGGCTTCATCAGTTGAAAAAAATTACAGATAGATGTTAAAAACAGTATATACCAGTGTGAAACAAGGATATTAAAAGCAAAAATAGTAGCTAAACATCACTGATTTAACATACAATAAGTTGGAGAAAGAGCAAAAAATGACTGCATCTGAAAAACATATAGTTGAATGTTTATAAAAGGCAGTAATATCAATCAGTTAATAACATCTGAAAAATGAATAGTGAATGGAAAATAAGTAGTTTAGTATGCAAAAATTTACAGTAAATGTACTAATGAACACATACTTGGTTAATTTGTAGTAAATTTGTTTCTTAATGTGCGTATATCACAAAATGTATGTAAAATGATGTTTGGGGTGTTAACAACTATAAGTAGTTATTTATAGAGGGTTCAAGTATTTATGTTATTACGATGTATTTGGAATTTAAAAACAAATTTCATATATATTAAATGTCTTTTGTCTTACTTAGAGTGTCGATAGGCATCCTCACAGTGACTAATATTGAAAAGTGCATTATTGCTAAAGCAAACAGCCGTGTTTTATTGTAGCTTGATGCATTTTCAGGAGTCTGACTGTGAACAAGTTATAGCTTGGGATATTCACAGAACATTTCCTGCACATGAGTTTTTCCGAGATGCAGGAGGTGCTGGGCAGGACTCACTCTACAAACTCAGCAAGGTGATCATAGTAGGAAGATTATTCAATAATGTTGATGCTTACAATACATTCCTACTTGTGGTAACATGTGTGCATTTGTCTTTCAACTGTTGCTGTTCAAGAAAAGTTACAAGTGTGACATGGTCGCTAACTTTTAAATCCACAGAATTCATGAATTATGTCAAGGTCATCCATTGTTGATAGGTAGATTTTACTAACTTTTATGAAATTGTTAACTCAATTTGAGAGTGTGAGAAACAGTTCATTTCACTCTTTTCATAGAAACTATGTGTGCTTGTCACCATGGTCAGATTATGACCTTTTGGGGCCCTAGACTAGGAGCCACTTTTAAGTTGGATTTTCAGACTTCCTGGCATCTTTTTGTAAATTCAGCAATGTGAGGTGTGGACCCCCAAAGCTTGAGGCCTGTACTAGCCCATAGAGTAATCAAGCCTTGCTTGTCATTATTGCACCAACAAAAGTCGTCTTTCGTTAGACAAATTCTTAGAAGTCATGTTGGACTTTTTTGGCGGTTTTTATTGCTGGTTGAGCCAGCTTTAGTTGTAGGTTTTACGAGTCTATTAATGATACTTGTCAAACAGGAAAACAAACTAAAAAAATAACTCTTGTAAATTAGCAACACTGAAACTGAACAACCTATCTATTAAAATTTCAACCTTACTTTTTTTCAATGACTATGTTGACATGTTTCATATGAAAAGTTTTAAACTTCAAAAACTCACTTTTATTTTCTGTATTTTAGGCGTATTCAGTGTACGATGATGAGATTGGATATTGCCAAGGACTATCTTTCTTAGCTGCAGCGCTACTGTTACATGTAAGATATTTTGGTTTGTTGTTACATGTTACATGTTAAATTGCTGTTATATGTGTGTTTTTAGCATAGTAATCATTACACATTTCAATATTTTTGTCTGTTTCCTATTTGCGTAGAAACCAAAGTAGAATTACATGTGTTATATTTCATAGGTATCAAAAAATTCTTTATTTTTAAGTTTTCTGTTTAATTTTAGATGCCAGAAGAGCAAGCATTCTATGTAATGGTAAAGATTATGTTTGAATATGGACACAGAAACTTGTTCCGAAATAACTTTGAAGAATTGCACATGAAATTTTATCAACTGGAAAGACTAGTGGCAGTAAGTACACATACTTGGTGTTTTTTTCTCACATTTTAACATATTCAATTATAATTGCAGTATTTACAATGAAACATTGATGCTCTGTGGCTTTTTATGTGAAAACAAGTTTAACTTTCCTGAACTAGCTAGTTACAGAGCTTTGCTTGCAAAGTTGTAGCAGTGGTGGATTTTTTTTGTTTGTTTGTAAATTGACTTATCGGGCTGCTTACTGATTCGAGAGTTGATTTTTCAATAGACTTATAATTCTCGTTAAACTCTGGTTAATCGAACATAGCTCTTAGTACATGTTAGACTCTTACAAGTATAGTATTTGCTTTAACCACAGTGTAGAATTGTGCAGTCAACATGTGCCAGTTTTCCTCATTGTTATAATCTGTATGATTTTACATATCAGTTGTTTTCTTGCATAATTTAAAGTTAGAGGAAGTGCAAAAAATCTGGTACATCTGTATTGATTTTAGTAACTTAATGCATGCAGTAAGCGTTTTTTTAGTGAACATCTGACTTTGTTTTTCTGGGATAATCGTACATTTTTTACGCCCAAAATTCGCCTTCCACAGACAAGCTGTCCCGGCCAGTCTGTCCGTTCATGTGGAATTGTTTTCAATGATGACTGCTTTTAATTCAGTTTTTTGAAAATTATTGCAGAAGTTCCTTAAAAAAGTTTTTTTTAGAAATTTTTTGTGCAACATTTGAGCAATTTCATTATTTTAAAACCAATTCTCAAAATTGAAGGTTTTCAGCATCTATTTAATTGACTGAATAGGTGTTAATTGATAGCATTTATTAGTAGCAGCTCCTTTCTTATCCATGTAATAGTGTGAACTAAAAAATTTTGTTGAGCTAAATTTTTGCAAATTCACTTTCAAAATTGTGACTGCAACAATATTTTTGCATTTTGCAGTTCAGTAATCTGTGTTAATGTACCTATTTTAAATAATACTGCCTCAATCACACATGTAAAAAACTACTTTGTTTGGACCATTATCCTTTGTACATTGATTATGACTGTGATAAAAATTCATTGTTGCAGCAAAAAAATAAAGGGTGTACACTATTACAGCAGAGCATTTACAAGTTCATTGTTAATTGCATTTGCCATTTTGTATAAACACATAGTCCTACTGTGAGCTGTATCATAGTAGCCACACAGAGAAAGTTTTGCTGTATTACTTTTTTACATAGTTTGCCATACTGTAAGTTAGTCACGGTAGAGTCGGAATCATGTTTAGTATCAAGGATAAATCTCTAAAATGTGATACTAAACTAATGTCATATGTACAGTACATTCGTTTATGTGCACATAGTTCCTGGTCGAGAAATAGCCAAAAGCTGTAAGAGATTATGAAACCTGCCTTGAAGGCTTGGCACCCATCTAATTAGTAATTATTAACAGGGCTGACTGTTGCTTAACTTTGATCACTAAGCACATACAGCGACCATTCAACTGTTCAAAATATTTGTGTGATTTGTGATTTCTGATCTATGACTTTATAGGATCAAATGCCTGAGTTGTACAGGCATTTTGTGGAGATGTCAGTGGAAGCACACATGTTTGCTTCGCAATGGTTTCTTACACTGTTTACAGCAAAATTTCCATTGTCCCTTGTGTTCAGGATTCTTGACGTTTACTTAACCGAGGTAAATTATAAACTCTCATAACAAGAGTCTGAAGTAAGTAAGAATTAGTATAAAATCATTTTATTTGTTATACAGAAAAGAAATACATACATTCCAGTCATTGGACTTTAAGTCCAAAAGCAGGAATTACACACACACAAAACAAATCTACACAGTAACACATCAACAAAACATGTAATCTGAAAGCATTATATAAAGTTATACACAGCAGATGTATATTAGTCTTTAAAGACTGGTGCAAAATCTTAGCAACTAAAAATTATATCAGTAAAAGTGTTATAAATTTCATGTTACAGAAAATGAGATGAAAACGAATTACATTGTTATTAAATAAATTTTTGGCATTATGCTTTTTTTCTTTATGATTATATTATCATAGAAAATTTTTGAAAAAATTTAAAGGAATATGTTGTATGCAAGGACTTGGTTGTATGTAAAATTAAAATTATCATTGATTTTGATTTTGAATGCATTGGAGATACAGCTTTATTAATGTACATGAGTAAGACACAATGCTAAGAATGTAATTAAAATCAATAGTGAAAATAGAGATATTAGTGATTTATATAATACAGCGGTGATTTTTGAAATTGCTTCGTTGTTGACTTGTCTATTTATTATGAACCATCCAGCACGATTCCTCTTAAAAGCACTGTAGTAGTACAAAGATCATTTTTTGTTGTTAAAATTTAATTTATGTATGTTCAAAATAAATTAAATAGCATTCTTGTGTCTGCCTCTGGGCACATTGATGTAACTTTTATTTATGAATAACCCATGTTATTGAACTCAACCTGTATTACACTTCATTGCAAATCGTTGCGAAGTTTTGTCACTTGCAATTTTCTTTTTCTTTTCAAGGGACCGGATACAATATTCCTGGTGGCAGTTGCTCTACTTAAGGTAAGAAATCTGCACAGTGTTTTCTGCTTATTTACAGCATGTTCTTAAATGTCGTTAGTAGCATTGCAAGTATGTGCTATTGTACTTTTACATTTTCAGCAAGATGGATGCAACAGGTTATGCTGATGGTGTAGTAGTGCTGTAATACAATACAATTGCAATACAATTAATTTTAAAGTACATATGGTAACTTTTTTTATGTTTTCATAGAACTCACTAAAGTGCTCTATGGAATGGTTATAGTTAACTTTGTTGCATTGTCTTCTTATTAAAGGCTCTTTCAAACTAGCAGATATAGAGGGGAATCCTGCCCTCTGTCCTTCATTGCTGCCGCTAATAACATTTTCGTTATTCGTGTGCATTGAATTTCTACATCAATATAACTGGTACTGAATGAGAGTGAATGGATTAGAGTTTCTAAGTTGTGATGTGCTGTTTGTTGATTTGTTTAGCTGAGTCTTTGGCTGTGCTGTGAGTTATAGTCATCTTGAATGTTTTCCCTGGATTTAGATTGCCATGTGAAATGTTTTCATCATTTTGAAACTGTTATTTGATGCTAAGTTTCGAATAGTTAAACTGTTTGTGTAGTCCCCAGCTAAGTTTTATTTCTCTCAGTTAATTAGTTTATATTGTTTGTATAGTTTAAGTTGACAAGCATTCTTCTCACATTTCTAGTAATTAATGCTTAGGAGGAGGTAAACTAATTCTAATTTTTCAATGTTCCGCAATAAAAAAATATACTAAAAATGCCATTTCTGTGCACCTAAATTAACAAATTTTCTGGAGTTTTGTGGTGTGGGATGACTCCATCCATCACATCCACCTTCCCGAAATCCTGGATTTGCTTCTGCTCGCTAGGAGCAGGCTATTTGTGTGTGTTTAATAAAACAGGATCATTTACGAAGATCTAAAATAAGAATAACCTGACAATAGAGCAATTTTTTGAAACTGCTCCAGCAGCTTAAAATCTTAGCCACACAATGCGAAAATGTCTCGCCTATGCCACCAAATCTGACATAATCAAATATACAGCTCACTAAAGATAACTTACATGCCTATGCCTGCACTGCAGAAATAAAACCATACTTACTAAGACATGAAATCTGCATCCATTGTAGTCATCATCAGTATTAGTATACAAGTGCATTTGAGTGTAAACAGTTTCTATAGATGTAAAGTGTAAACAGTTCTATAGATCTAGAGCTTACAGTTAAGTTTGATAGATTAATAAGACTAACTAAGAAAGCCAGAGGCACCGTAAATAGCATAGTATTTTGTAGCAGAAAACAGAATTAGTTTAGCAAAGCTGGATCTGCATTTGTGCTCTTTAAATATTTAGTGCCTATTTTATAAACATCTTTCTGGCAATAAATTAAAGATTTGTTCAGCTTCATTACATGGCAGGCCTTAATCCAATTCTGACAGGTCACTTACTATTCCAACATTTGCTGTGGTCTGCTCAATTTGATTAAAGTAATTACTTGTTAATTTATCATTACTTTCATGTTGAAATGAACAGAGGATAATTAAAATTAATTGTTAGTTTTTTATTGATGTTACTAGAAAGACAGTTGTTATTATACTTTGCCCGAATAAGAAACAAGCTCATAGCTGTAATGAGTTTTGACAGTTCTGCAATTGTGTTTTGAAAGTTAACTTTGATGAATTACTTTAGTTGCATTAAAATTAGGAAAATGATATACATGCTATTAGTGTACAATAAACAGCCTACTACCTAACGTAAACTTAATTCTTAATGGCAGAAATACGTTCCATCATTGAAAAATCCCACAATCGAGAAAAAGAAGAAAATGCATATAGCTAGATGTTTTTAGCTACAATCATGGTTTATCAACAGTGAAAGGTCAAAAAAGAAAAAATCTCATAAAATTACTTATTACTATTTTCTTTTATACAATTAAGGCATAGAATATATCACATCTAAAAGGGATAAAGTCACAAAGAAAAAACACAGAGACACAGTGAATAAAAACTACAAGGGAAAACACGAACGTAGAATCACTGGCCACAGTCTCAGAATCTTAGAGTGAAACCCAACATGTATATGAGACAAGAACTATCAGTTATATAGGGAAAAGTTGCCCTACCCCCTACCCCCGTTCCTATGGCACAGTTGTTTAATGGCCATTATGGCTTCTGTCTGCTAGTTTTTCACTATGGTCGTGTGGTTTTTTCTTTATGATTGTATCCTTTTTAAGTGTGATATTTTTTGCAAGTGTTAGTAATATAAAAAAACATAAAAAGTAGCATTTGGTAATTTTATGTGGTTTCTTTTCTCAATTGTGGGATTTGTTCATTAATTAATGGCTGCTATGTACCAATGAGCCTGGTATGCACATATGTAAAACAGGGACTCAACCTAAATAGACACCACATTTAATGGCACTACAAGAAATCTAGCCTTCCACTGTCACGTACTAGTGCTTTTCTGACTGGCTACACAACAATACGTACCAGGTATGCTTGAATGCATGAGTAACTCCAAGCCGGCATCTACCTCTTCCAACTAGCTAAGCTCTAATATTATGCAGTTCGCTGTTTCTGCTGCCTTCTTACTCATGCCTCATGCTATGCCTTGTAACTCAGACATGCTGTCGTAAGTGTTTTCTGACTACTTCAGTTTATTAACGGTAAGCTATTGTTTAACGTTTGTATAGTTTTTGAACTAGTTATATAATTTGCAGTTTATGTGATTATGCTTGACAAACCTGGAATTTTTTTAGATTATAGAGTTTTTCAAGTTATATTATATCGTGCTATAAATTCATGATTCTGCATACTTGTTAAATCTGGGAAAGTTTATGAGCTTTGAAGTTTTGAAGTTTAATTTCGTAGTTGAAAAAATCAGTAACAATCACAAGATTAGGAAAAAACAAGACTTTGTACATTATTACTTTGTTTGAATTACAGACCCATTTCGAGTTTTATAATTAATAATTCTTAATTGAATTTAAAATTAAATTGTTATCAATCAATGCAAATTTGGAATTTTTATTCTCAGACTTTTAGCATTGATGCTGACTAAAGATTTGTATTTCACGTTTTTACCCACCATGTTGACAAAAAACTTTTGTTCTCAGATTGTCAATCTCAGTGGTGAACAGAAGTTTTTATTACCTGATTAATGCCACTTTGTGTTGGTTCAAAGTTCTTATTCTCAGATTGTTACCATCGATGTTCATTCGAAGTTTCTATTCCAAGGCTTTTACCGTCAATTTCAATTAAAAGTTTTCATTCTTTGTTGATCAGAGGTTTTTATTCTAGGATTATTTCTCTTGTTGCTGATTAAAGGTTTTTCCTCTTAGTGTTACCATCACTGCTGACTGAATTTATTATTCTTAAATTGTTACCGTTGATGCTGATTAACAGTTTTTGTTCTCAGCTTGTTATTAAAAATGTTGACTAAAAGTTTTTATTCTCATATTGTTATCAGCAATGCTCACTAGAAGTTTCTATTCTCTCAGATTGTTATTATCAATGCTGTATAGAAATTTTTATTCTTAATAATTGGCTTGTCCTTGATTTATCTGAATTAGCCAGGCGGATGGTCTCTTCCAGCTTGGAAATTGTAGAAATGTGTAGAGTAAACATCAGTAAATTGTTGGCATTAAGCTAAAAGTGCAAACTCATTAACTGGTTTAGTTCAAGCTCTTGTGTGTCCTTGATTACATTGCCCCTAAGGGAGGGAGTCTTTCAATACATTTATGGGCCTAACGTTTAGCATGGCGTTCACAGTCAGCAAAGACATGTGTGAAATAAAACTGACAACTATAAACTTTTAGCAATATGCAGTAGATGTTTAACTAGGGATGTTAATTACAGATGTTTATGGAATGTAATGGACAACTAACATTATGAAGTTTTGACAGAAAGTAATCACATATTGCCGTCCGAGAAATCATTTGATTATTACTTTTTTTCTAAAAATGCATTAAAAACATTTCATTCTATAACAGTTTGATTAGCTTTGAAATACAAAAGTGTCTGTGAGTAAAAAATGGGTCAGTAGCTTAATTTCCTGTACCTAAATTACTGTTACTTTTTGTACAATCTGGGTTGCTAATTTAGATTTTACTGAGATAAGATCAACTACACTGATTTTTATCGTACTGTTCTACCTTAGTTACTGTAATTTGTATAAGAGTTGATTGATTTATGCCCTTAGTCAATGCCTGTAATGCTCAGAGGTGAATGGTTGGTAATTTACTGCACTTTGGACTTGAAGATTGTCAGAAAACTGTCAAAAGAAGGTTCAACTAGATCATTTTCCACTAGCTCGTATGAACAGAGCAGTTTAAACAGCTTTTGACCATTGCACTTGAACCGTTGAACCTAACAGTGTGCAGTTTTCTCACATGATGGAAGATTTTTGATTACTGGTTGGCTGAGAGCTACACTAACAATTTCCATAATGGCAACAGAAATAGAGTAGCAAAATTTCGCATAGTATATACAATGTAATGTACTGCTATGAAAGCTGGGCAAACTTTACATTGCTTTTTGAACTTTGACCAGCTGAGCAATTTTCTTGCTTGTGTAAAAGTGCCAAACGTCATAGAAGATGTGCTACTCAGTTGATGACTAGTGTGATAAGCAAATCTCTTTAGGAAACAAAATTTCCACAGCAGATATCGGAATGTGTCATGTGCAATAATACAGTGTTATTCATTCTATGGTTCGTATTTACATGAATCTTACTATGTGTACATTATTATGACAGCTTGTTTTTAGTGTGTTCAGTTTATCACGTTTTAATAACATATTAACCAATTTTCTTCAGCAGTTCTAGTCTTGACTACACTAAAGTTGGTGATTGATTCCAGTTTTTGCCAGTTTCCTAGTTTGTTTTTGCACACACAGTAATTAAAAAAATTACGAGTAAATTATAATATAATTTCATGCAGAGCTCTAGAAAAAGAAGAGTTGGTGAGATTTTCTTAAAGATTGTGAAATAACAAAGTAAATTCATATTTTGTTTAGTGATTACCTACTGCTTGCATGGGAGGAAGGCATGTTTGTGTGTCTAAATACGCTAATAATAAATCCTCCGGGTCTTGAAAAGAAAAATGGCTGGACGCAGGGTGTTGGATAGAACCAACATATCCAATTTTCTGGCACTCACTTATTTACGAATTAGGCTTGACATTGCTTAACTTTTGAAACCAAATACAAACAGGACAATTCGGCTGTTCTCTTCACTCTTAAGTTTTTCAAAATATTGCAGAGGTGCCTCGTGGGCCAGAGAAGAATACATTAGATTTAGTAGTAATTGACTGAAGCATAAATAAGAAAATCAAACTTAATGAAATAATTATTGGTTTTCATAAGCCAGGCAAAGCAAGACACATAGCCAGACTATTCTCCTTGACATTGTAATCCATTGCTTGAGAAATAAGCTTAAAAATGCATGTGTTTAATGAAATATGTTAATTAAACTGAACGGTGATTCTTAATCTAAATGTAGAATAAATAAATGGCGAGTGATTGGCTGTGGTATATCGTCTACCCATAGTTTCTTCTATTTGAAATTTTGCTACTGGTTTTCACAGTGTACTGCATTTGAACTAACATGTTACAATACAGCTTACAGAACGTAACTAATGCAGGTTTTTCACTATTGTAGGATCATTAGCATTCTACAAGCCTTTCTCTTTTGGTATGCATGTCAATATCAGTGAAAGTCTCGTTGTTGACCCACTTCATATTATTGTTTATGATGTACGTCTCGCTGTTAAATTCCTTTGATCTCGCAAATAGTGGAAACTGGTTGTAACTCTGCATTTAGTTGACCTAGCCTCTTCAGATAATTTAGTTTATCGGCACAAATAGGTGATGTAAATGTTGCCAAAGTTTTTGATATTCCTGACAAGGGCTGTTTAGCAACTTTGCTATGCTATTGTATGTTGCTGTATAACTTTTCTTGTGTTTACTGTTTTGTATTTTTTACTATATATACTTTAAGTTCAAGGTTAAGTCTTACAATTGATGGTCATAATAATAAGATAGTAATCTCACTGCAGTGTGAACCCAGTGTAAGGTATCTGTGACAATCATAAACACATCTTGTAGTTTCTTTGTGCTAATTACCTTTGTGGCCTTGCTTCAATGCTTCCAGCCTTTGTGTAGAAAAACACTAGTTAACTAAGCTAGAGAATTACACTTGTAACAAATTGCATCTGGTTCTTCAGCTCCGTGATTATTATTACACATTATTGAGACCTAAAGGCTAGTGGGCACTCTTGTATTGTTATTTTCTTTTTACATCATACAATTGGGTGTCCATTGTTTTATTTTCATGGAACAAATTTTAGCAGGCTAATGTTTCTTTCGAATAAGAAAGATATTCTTGTGTAGCATAGATGCACGCTTGTGTTTTTTCCTTGCTAGTAGAATACTCTGCAAAAGGGTAAACTCGTGGATTGCAGTGAGTGTAAGCAGTAGGTATATATTAAAGGAAGCATGTCATCGTATACTTGATGACTAGTTTTGTCATGTAGTTGTTCTTTGTATGCTGCGACAACATGCAGTAACCTTATTTATGTAGATAATGTGAGTGATGGGTAAGTAATTAAGCCTGACCTTCTCTTTTTCTTGCAGTTGTCAAGAAAAGATCTTCTGAGTCTAGATTTTGAAGGTATATTGAAGTATTTCCGAGTTTCGCTTCCTAAACGTTACCGTTCAGAAGAAAACGCACATGAATTGCTGCTGACTGCCATGGGGCTTAAGGTATACTAGTTTTATCATGCCCATATCAATTTAATTTACATGAAAATGTTATACTATTGGTGTTTGTCCTCAAAAAATTTGTCATGTTAATTATTTCATGCTTTGTATAAACATTGATATACTTGATAAACAACTTTTTGAACATTTCATTTCAGATTATCATGCAATACTATCATTTACTTCTGAATTCTGAGTTCCAAAAAAATGTTCAATGTGAATATTTTTATAAAACATTTACACATTTGTTGCTTCAGAAACTAAATAAGAAGCTGAAGAAGTATGAGAAAGAATACATAACTATGAAACAGCAACAAGAACAACAGGAAGACCCGGTTATGCGATTACAGGTACTAATTATTTTCTTACCTTAGAAATGTCTTTGTTCTAATTTTTTGAAACCTTGTGCACAGCTTCAGTCCCATATCATTATTTTTCACAACAAAGTGATAGAGACTGTTATAGCAGCATACAGAAGAATTGGTTGAAGGTTGACAAGTTTAAAACTTCTAGTCTGAAATAAACTTGAGACCATAGAGCAATTTTGTGAACTCTTTGTGAAATGGCAAGCTGCAGGAAAATAATCAGTCATTTATGTGTTTATTTATTTATTTGTCTCAAAATTTGTACAAAAAACAGTACATAAACGAATATGGTAAAACAAAATCAAAGCTTTTCAAAGAAATAATATGTCACTAGGCAACTAGGCAATTTATATAGTTGTATTAGTGCCTTGCAATGTGAAGTTCTTGTGCATGAAAAGCCATGAATCCAAAAGAAAGCAGAATGAAGAACAGAAAGAAGAAGAAGAAGAAGAAGAAGAAGGAGGAGGAGGAGGAATCTTAAATTCAAAAGAATGTAGTTGGTCCCTGGATTTAGCTCTGTGAAAATACAACTTCTGCAATACTGAAAGTAACTGAGATCCCCATATAATATACCAAACTCACCAGGATTCTCTAGAGTTATGAAAAGAATGCAGCATCCCGAACACTATGTTATTCCTTCCCTTACTAAAATGGTCTTAATTTCTGTCAATTCTTTTTCGTACAATTCTTACAGAACTTGTTCTTTCTGACAGCCCATACGGACAGCAAATTTTCACACATATATTAAATATTCACATTACACTTATTTATTTTATGCTGAAACCATTTCTAGACCAAATTTGTTTCTATGCACTTTATGACTTGTGAAATGTCCACAGTCTGGCTTGTGCAGTGATTTACCATGATGTGGTTCTGTGTATGTTCGTAAAGTCTGTCAAGTGGTTAAACCTTGTGGTTATGATTCTAACATTTATTACAATTTTGTTTCCAGAGAGAGAATAAGAGACTACAAGAGGCTAATATGAGACTAGAGCAAGAAAATGACGATTTAGCACATGAGTTAGTTACAAGCAAGATAGCACTCCGAAATGATTTGGACACGGTAACTTTTTGTGTAAAATATAATCTACCCACTCTTATTTTTTCCTTATTGCTCAATGCATTGTAGTAAATTAGAACTTCACAGTTTAATATATAAGCTGATGATGTTCAGGGGATTAGTTTTTTATTAGTAGTCTACTGCAAATAGGTGTGCAGATTTTGGGACATTGAAGCCACTTGAAGTATTAATTTCTCACTAAGTAAACTTCAGAAGATTTGGACTATATCTTTGTACTTGCATTATGTGTTATTGGGTTATGTAGTTTGAGCTGCAAGCTATAAACTTTCATTTTAATAAGTTTATGTGTTCACCATTTCATTACATCTAGTCTGAAGACAAAGTTGAATGCCTGTCGAATGAACTCTTTGCCACACGCAAACGTTTGGCCGACATCGAAGAGGAGAAGAAAAGACTTGAGCAGGAATCTTTACAGGTAATTTTCTTGCAAAAATAACTGTTAACTGTGTCATTCACCAGCTTAGTACACTGTAGAGTTTAACAATGTATCAAGGAAGATATATCTGTGTAATTCAGTTTATTTACTTCAGTGATAGTGATGTTATATATTAGAATTATTTTCTAGACTTTATTGCATATACCGGTAATTGTACATTTTTCTGTTTTACTTTTGCTCCATGTTTATTTTTAGGGTACTAATTGTTATTTACACTGAAAATGTTATACATCTGTTAAATAAAAAAAGTTTCTCTGCTGCAGTTCCATCTTTTTTTTAATGTCAGTAATTATATTTAGGGAAACATATTTAACACAACAAACTTGAAAAAAGCTTGTGCCTGAAATTTGAAAGATAGCTACAAACTGCAGTAACGGTGAAAGTATCAGTGAAGTTAGCAAAGTTCTATTTCTCTTAATTCTTTTGGATGTATCTAAGTGTATGTGAACATTGTCAGCATTAAGTCTTTAATATGCATCATTTTATGGATTGTTACTGCTAACTTCTCTTTGTTTAAAAATAATCTGCAAATGAATGTATGTACAATTTTTACTTTGTTACAGTTAAAGGATATGTGCCGTCGTGAGTTGCAGAGGACCGAATCTGAAAACACACGGAACACGGCAATCATTGCAGATTATAAGCAGGTAAAATCTATAAACCATGATCTTAGTTTAAGCAATTTGCGTAGTAAATGAAATTATTACATATGATTACTGACATTAACTTCATTATTGTTGCCCTTAAACTATGCAATCAATTAACTATTAAAAGCTATTTTGCTGTAAATGTAGATATGCCTGATATAAATAAATTCTAGACTTTAACAAACAAACGAGATATTTTGGACTCTTTTTTTCAATATTTTAATAAGCTTTTAAAATGCCAATATGCAAATTCTGTGCAAGCTGATCAAAGCAACATTTGTCAAGCTACTGATTCAAAAATTCTGAGATTCTTAGAATGTTTATTTTGTAGGATAATTTACTTTTGATATTGGTTTTAGAGTTCTTGTATTGAAATTTAATGATTTAAATTCTAGAAGAGTTCTTGTACTGTTATTTAATGGTTTAAATTCTACAACTTCTGTTACATTGAGTACTAGTACCCCTTTGGGGTTCCAGCAAACACCAGAAGGGGTACCTGAGAAGCCCTTAGACAATTTTAAAAAAGTAGCATTAATATAATAAACAGACATCTCTGTCGACTGTGCCAACAATTCATGGTTTTTGGTCAAGGTCTTGACCCCTGGCCACTGTAAGGCTTTCAGTGAATTTTTCCTGTGTGAAGCAGGCTTTTCAACATTGGCGGCAATCAAGACAAAAGCTCGAAATCGCCTTGACATGTGCGAGGATATTGGGAATCAGTCTGTCGAAAATTGAATCGTGATTCAAAAACTTAGTTTCTGCTGTCAACAGCAGCCATCTCATTGAACATTCATTTAGTGCGCTTGATTGGAGCAATATGTATAATATATATAATAAATATATTTATGACATTACATCAGTGCTGATTCTTCATTTTGCTTATGGGTAGGGAAACGTGGACACCAAAAGGTTGGGAACCAGGGTTCTGTAACCATTCTTCTGAAAATATGTTACTTTTGTAATTTTGGAACTTTGTTTTTTGATTGACTACCATCCACGAATCTGGCAATCATATCTATGTTTATGTTTGTGGTTGCGTATTCCAATTCTGTTAAATCTTTGCTGTGCCACTTGTTTTTATGAAAGGCAGTGTAAAAATACACATAGATGCACTTTTCTTCAGAAATAAGCATAACTAATTCGTATTACATGTACTTCAATATGATATAAAGAGAACAGTGCTATGAGTACTGCTTAGTGGAGTGTAATAGAGTACATTCTATGTATTGCAATCATCATATCTCGAAGCATTTGGAAGGCATTTAGCACTTTTATTTTGTAATAGATCAGCCAGATTGAGAAATAGATGCTATTAAAAAGGCGATTTTCTTACTGTGACATTATTCTACAAATGCTAGTACAAGTACTAAATCCAGTTTATGCTGATTATTCAATATATTAGAAGATTTAGTGTATGATCTTGTCAGCATTAATCATTGTGAATTAAGTTGGCGGCCATGTACTGTTTAGTCAAGCTTTGGTATTCAAGAAGATCTTAGCAAAAAGTGATTACTTGCTGACAAGTTAACAAGTTAACAGCACTTCTGATTTTGATGATACTACAGCATAACAAAAAATAATTGTAGTAAGCTTACTGATGCATGTTTTACATATTGAAATTTCTTAATGTTAGCAATGCATTAATTTCAGATTTGCACACAGTTGAGCGAGAGGCTTGAGAAGCAACAGACGGCAGCTAGGCAAGAAATTAATCAAGTCAAGGTATTTAATTGTTATCATTCGTTTACTGTAATTTTTATGAAAAATACATATACAAAAGTATTGTATTTGACTGATGTATGTTTGCTTGCGTACAAAAGCTTGTAATTCTCTCAAGTTTTCCATGCATATGGTAAATCTATTACAGTAAATCTTCCCTTAACGACTGCATCTATAGCAATGTTTTGTTTTAACAACGCTGAACATTTCGTACCTTTTTTCACACTTAACAGTGCACATTTCCTTTTAACAACGATTTTTTTCTTTTTCTTAAAACCATTTTTACCAACATTTTTTTTTTACCTAATTTAAAGCACACAATCAGAGTATATTGTGTCATTCTGTTCTAAAAACACCCCAGTAATTAAAATTGCACGATTATTATTATGTTTTTGCCTGCCGACTGACTGTTAAATGTTAGCCGTTTGAATCAAGGGAGATCCATTTGTGATTATATGCATCCAGGCATCTTAGTGCAAACTTTATGCAAAGGAATTTTGACTGCAACCAGTTGCTATAGTAACCAGACTGAGTATCAAGGTGAAATTGTCCCAAGGGTGCCCCACAGCTTGGTAAAACACTCTGCAGTGTTTTACCACTAATTCTTTATGGCTGCAGTGCTAAGGAAAGAGAAACCGCTAGTTAGGCATTGGTAAGAAAGATATATGGTTTCAAGCAAGCAGAAAGAAATTAATCAGTAGAAATATAAATAAAATTCATAAGACGTTTAATTTATATGATTTATACAGAATTGGTTTTTTGCTTCTGGAATGTATTTCAATTCTTTTTCTATGCTAGTCTTGGCTTTGTTTAACGACATTTCACTTAATGCTGCATTGTGTTGGAGTGCATTAGCATTGTTAAGCTAGAACTTGATGTATAATTTTTATGACATTAATATTTGAATAATTTTCAATTTTGACAGGCACAAATTCAGTCGTGTGAGCGTTGTTCACGATTATTGTCTCCAGACGGAAGTGTTACTAAACCTTTCACTCCAGAATCAATCAATACAATGGATCCGAAGTTGAAGAAAGCGGAACAGCAAATCCGTGAACTAGAACTGGAGTTGGCACAGACGAAGCTAGCTTTGGTGGAATCGGAGTGCAAGAATCAGGATCTGACGCATGACCTCAGCTCAGCTGTAACAGAGATACAAACGGCAAAGAACAGCTGGTTTCAAAAGACACTAAACTCAATCAAGGACGTCACAGTACCGAAGACTCAGCGAGAAGATTCATTCTCACGCAAGAGTAGCACAGGGTAAAACTATAGAAATTCAGCATAATCATATAGTTAGCTGTAATGTGAGTTATCCTTGGTGTATAATTAATGTTGTCTACAATGTTTTAAGTGTTGTTTGTATAATATCCATCGTTATTTCATTACACAGCTTTGCTAATATGATTTAGTCTTACTTTTACCGATACAGTTTTTTATTCGAAACCACGTTATTTTGTAAACATAAGAATAATTTCAAATATACTACAGATAGACTGAGTATACATTGATCATAAACAGAAAATATGCACAATAGTAAAGTAATAATAAATCAAGGCATGCCAAGCACAACCCACGTTCATACATTTTTAGAAAAACAGAGCTTACAAGTGCTTACTTTTTTGTACAGAGTTTATTTTACACTGTGAATGACGTGACATTGTCATTCTTATTATTATTGCATTTAGTGTATTGTTCGAGCTTGCCTTATTATCTTGTCACATTTCTGTTGCATAGCTTATTTATGACATTGCAGTATTTCAGAATGTACTATAATACGAAGGTATTTTAAGGTATCCCAAAATGTGTATAAAGCTGTTTAAAAAATTCATTGTATGTTGTCTAATATAGAATAATTTATCTAAAGAACATTTCAACAAAATATTATCTCCATCTGACCTGCATTCAATTAACAATTCAAACCTTTAGGACCAGTATTAGTTATATAATGCAAAGCACCAAAAAATAAGTTTGTTTTCTAACTTATCAAGTTAAGTTTGGGCTGGTCTTGTGATTAAAGTTTGTTTTGCGGTAGTATCTTCGAATATAGTGATCATATTGCTTTGAGTAGTGATTACAGAAAATGTCAAAAATTTCCATTCCGTTAACTGTACCAAATATAAAAATATCAAGTATTAAATGTAATTGTTTTCCATCACAAGGAAAAGTCTCTTATGTGAAGCTGAGGTGAAACGTGTTAGCACGACTGTGTGTTTATAGTTGTTATTGATAAAAATCTGTCGTGCTTTTTCAATTTGTGTTAATGTTTGTTTGGGCTTTCTTTGTGTATCACCACTAGCATTCCATTTAATCTTGAGATAACTTATGTTGACGAATTGCGACTTGCATGTATCTTTTTTGCTCATTTGCTCAGGGTCATGGTATTTGACTCAGTGCAGTTGTTGCCAAATTAATTAACAAGTTTAAGTACAATAGTTGTCAAATTGCAGTGCATGCAAAAGTCGCACTTGTTATACACGCAGTTCACAGTTGGTGCCATTGTCGATTTCTACTTAATGTGTCATTACTGGAGATTCCTCAAATGTAAGTTTAAGAGAACACATACTTAGCTTTTGTTATAAATTCATACTTCATGCCAATTAATACATTATAAACACATACCTGTATAGATAAATTAGAATGTTGATATCCTAAAATGGTAAAATAAAGTAAACAAATAAGTATATATGTATTTGTGATAAGGGGTTATCCACCTATAACGATATCAACTTTAGGGTAGGTACGGTGCATGAAACGTGATAACGGTGCTATAAAGCAAGGTAGGTAGGTGATTTAGTCATGATATCGTTATCTGACTTCACATTTTCTGAATGAATTCAGTGAATTGTGGCGGCCAGTCTGCCAGCATCTCCACTGCCGATGCCAGTAGAATCCACTGATGGTTTATCATTAACTAACACAAGTGATGTTGTTGCTGTTCTTGGAAGGCGGAAGAATAAAATATACAAAAAGCTACATCGTGTGATATCAATATTAGTATGAGGGGTAGATAGGTGATGGGGAATATGATGTCATTATAATGCAAGATAGGTAGACAGGTCCTCAACATCGGCCCAAATTTTGATCTCATTATATGTGGATGTCTGTTCGTCACAAATTGCACCAAATATTTATCGTTTAATGACTGAGAAAGTTAGCTTCATATTATTGTAACACGCTGTACAGTTTATTTAATAGAGCAAACTACAATTGATTTAGTAAAAAGCTTTTCTAGAATCAATCTAGTTTTCCCCATTACGCTATCATTTATCAGCGCATATTTCATACATAATTTCTTCCTTACTATTTCTTTTCATTAGTGTTTCCTTCCTCCAAGGGAATCAAATAATTGCACATCTATTGATCACATTTGCATACGTTATAGCAGAGAAATGTCGTGATGCAACATAGCCTTCACTTTTTCTGTATGCAAAGAACTAGCTGTATTGCCTAATCATTAATTGTTTTATGAATTGTTTTAACTTGTTTGTACACACTGTCATTTGTTGTATATTTAAATGCCAAATGTTGCTCTAGATACTTATTATTTAATATGTTTGTAAAGTTTGTATATAAGTTTTCCAGCCCAATTTTAGAAAATTTTACCACACCTTATGCAATGATTTTACTAGTCTAGCAGTACGTTGTGATTCAGTGATGCAAATAAAAGATGTAAATAGCAGCAGCTACGCAGATTTTTATGTCTTTTTTATGCTCCAAATATTTAAGCATAAGAGACATGGTGCTTTCCACTGTAAATGGGTTAAAGATGTGAAAAATGTTTCAAGCATTTATTCAGCAGAGAAAAGAAACCAATTTAACAAAAAGCATATTTGTAAGACATCACTATATTTTCTGGCTAACAATAAATTAAATATCATTTTCCCGTTTATACACATTCTCAATCAAAATCTGTTTCATTCCTACAAAAGGTTTCACCAACAAAATTTCATTAACCAGAAAAACTGCTCATTACAATATAATTGCTGCTTATAATTTGACACATAAAATGTTGCTCAAGCAGAGTCTTGATGTCTAAACTTGGTTTAAGACATCTAGTCTTGGTTTAAGACTTGGTTTAAACCTTGAGGAACCTTCAGCTTTGCATAACTACCAAATGTGCTTTGCATCAAGTAACACTTATAGTGTCAAAAGATGCAATACAACCAAAGGTCAACGTTCGCTCAAATATCAAGGCCCACAAATTTGGAATTCTATTCCCCAGGATTAGAATCAAATCTCTTAATTATCTTGCCTCAAATTACAAAAACAAGCTTATTTCTCTATATAACTCGTCTTGGAATTGCCTACATAACAAAATCTATCTTAAACTACTACTTTCCACTCAAGTTGAACTACCAAACTGTATATATATATATACATACATATGAATGGTAAAATCTCACATTGTTTATGCTGAAAGTCTTGAATCCCAACTTACAGTGAAAACTTACCATGAATTTTGTTGTAGAAATAGTAATAAAGCCATTTTTATATATATTATTGCACAACTATTTCTGAAATTGTACTTCGAGTTATAAGTCGATACCCCAATCACCTAATAGCCTTAATAATTTTGATTTTTTCTCTCTGCTATGCATGCATATTTGTGTGCGTATGTGGGGGTGGGTGTGTGTGTGTGTGTGTATATTTATATATATAATATATGTATATGTATGTGTGTATGTATGTATGTGTATATTTATATATGTGTGTGTGTAGCCATTAGTACTATATAATAATGTAATTTTACAGCAGATAGAGGCTTTATGACAATCTAGATACCATATTTGAAATGCTATATGCAGTACTATCATGTAAATGAAAGTCGAGAGGTAAGGCCTTTCTCTCTACCTAATATCTACACATCTCTATGTATGTGTATATATGTATATATATTTTTAATATATTGTACATGCATGTGTGTGTGTGTGTGTGCGTGCGTGTGTCCACGTGGATGAGCATCCTACGATTGTATATGTATGCGCATATGTAGTTAGTATAGGCTTACCATGTCAACATTATATGTACTTATTATGTCTTTATGAGCTTGATATGTATGTATAAAATTTAAACCTAAATTTCATAAGTTCCATCTTAGTACACTAACCAATGATTTATTTACTTAAGTAACTTGGTAATGCTCCATATGTAAACATTTATCACACCTAATTCTGAAAATTTCATCTTGATAATTGCGCACATAATTAGCAACATTACCTACAGGGTGGTTGACTTTGATAACTTTTAGTTCTTTGCCACCCTTTCATCAATCAGTTTAATACCATATCTCAGATAAATCTATTTATCGTGATAATTCTGTTACGTCGCATCATAATATTGCTTCATGAACTATGTTTTTCTTCCTGCAAAAAGATGATAAATAAAGATACTTATGCTTACACTTAAGATCAAGATTTTATGAGATAAGATCACCTTAACAATACTTCAGGCTTCACTGAACTCTAGAAACAGAACAACACTTCCAACGTTCTGAAGTCAAGGTGCATAAGGAGGGGGCCTTAACCAGTCATAAGTTTTGGAGTCATAAATGGGAGGTTGCAGAGAAGTGTGTCGCACATTGTCAGACTCGTGTAAAAAATCCACTGCACGATTATCATACTGTTGGTTTGATTCATTGGAATACATCACAGATATCGCAGTCTGCTGTTCATTTGCTAGATTTTGCGCTGCCTCTTTTGATCGACCCTTCCATTTAACGACGATTGCAATAGTTATTGCTAAGACAGCAACGACGACAATAGGAAAACCAATATACGCCAGCTTTAAATCTAAACAAAATTAAAAGTTTCAATGTGATGATACGTTTTGTTAATTTTCCTCATCATGTGCATTAGAAAACTACATGTGTTCACTATAATTTTCAATTTTGTTTTGTAATGAGCTTTTTTAAATTAACTAAACCACTATACAATTATCGGACTGCCACTGTATACACTAAAAGAGAAATTATGATAGTCATTTAATATCAGTGTAAAATTAACAGTTACATAATTTACTTACTTTTGCTTGAGCTTGACTGACTAGAACCTACACAAAAAATTTGTTTGCTTAATACGAAACCATTACAGTTCATAAGACTATGTTTAAGTCTGGCTTTGTTAATATAGAACTGGTGTGACTACTGCAAGCAAATAGTAATCATTCTCAACCTATTATATATGTTAGGCAGTAAGCGTTCTTAATAAAAAAAAATAACAGGTAATTGCTAAAATGGTTATAATATAATATATTATATGAGAAACCTGTTTAATGCATAACTATCGCTTATGACAAATAGGAATACATTTTTATATAAATGCTTACAGGAGTATCTAGGCCTACATGTATCAGCAGCAACACAAGTGCCAATATCACATAACCATTCACAACCAAATGAGATGCAGTCTAATTCAGTCATGTAGCTGTAACATAACGAAGGGAAACACTCCCTCAAATGATCAACTTGCATTCCTTCAAATCCCGTCTGATACGTGGGCGGATCTGGGACG
This sequence comes from Tubiluchus corallicola, assembly GCA_030141605.1. Taxonomy (NCBI): domain Eukaryota; kingdom Metazoa; phylum Priapulida; class Priapulimorpha; order Priapulimorphida; family Tubiluchidae; genus Tubiluchus; species Tubiluchus corallicola. Next base: position 220,345 of record JAQGDQ010000081.1, on the reverse strand, counting down.
CACGTTGGCCAATCATCACTAAAATAACACAAACTGTTAAAAATCTGAAACAATATAGGCCTGTGTTTCGCTAGATGTTAATAAAGCAGCATTACTTTAATTCAGTGGGATTGTAATTTAAAAAAGCATTTCACAAATGATTTAACATTAACAAAAACATTAATCTCCCTTTAAGATTGGAAACTCTTTACAGGAATATTTACGCTTGAGAAATATCAAAAAGTAATGTTTCCACTTTATGCCTATGAATTACTAATTCACCTACAATTCTGAAGTGAAGGTGGGTAGTCCTTCACAAGCCAACCTGAAGATGACTTCCACTGGAAGAAAACTTAAAATTCAAGCAGTGACACAATGAGGCTAAAATGAGGGTAAATTATTGCAGAGAAATACTTTTTTGCAACAGAGCTTTATAAACCCTTGTAGTTCTGTAAATTGACTTCATGACTCTCATGGAATGTTGCAGTATAGCCTTAAAAACTAATTAGGCGTAATTACCCACAAACATTAAAACTGGCTCTCGCATACACTGTTTAGAGTTTTATTCGCAGTGAATTATTATTAAAAAGAAATAACTTATCGACTAATGAGAAAATTTTTAGTAAACCAATTAATAGTAGCTCTGGTATAGAATCAGTTCTGACCAAGTGTTTCAGGTGTTTTTTTTCAAAAACTAGTCCTGTACATTTATGAGGGGAAGGGTAGGGGCTGCTACTCCTATGTAAAAATTTGTCTGGCTTCTTTAAATCACATTGGTAAGGCCCAGACATGGTTAATCTGACTGCCTAACCTTTTGATATATCTCTAATTATAAAAGATAATTGCTGTCTGTTTAAAGGCTGAATAAAGCAAATTTCTCGACAAACTATACACACCTTAATAAAACGAAATCATCTTCACAGTACTTGTACCGAGTAGGACTTACACAAGGACATTCACAAGCATCCAACTCAGTATAATTGCACTTCGGCTAAATGACAAAATATAAACAAATTAAAACTTAGTTTTAACATGAATAAAAACAATTTAACATGAATAAAAACAGCTAAAAAGGTGACTTAAAAAGGTGCTAAACATTTAATTTAATGATGATATTTGACATTTCTTGTGGGACTGGTCATCAGATGCGTTTTATTTATGTTAGTATGTCTATACTAAATCATTTTAGTTCAATTAAATCTTTGTTTAAAGGCAAAGAAAATCATAATTAATGATAATAATGCCAAGAAGCAAAATGTACAAATAAAACTAGACTTTCACTCATAGAAACGACCAATAGTGGACGTAAAATTTAACTAATGTGCAATGTATAACGTACGCTATAATATGATAAAGAAACAAGCTGTCTTTATATACCATCAGAGATTATCTGTACTTTTGCCAAACAAGTAATGAAGCATGTAGCAGTTAGTACCAGTCTATATATTGAAAATTATGGTTCTAGCAGATTTACTCACTGTCTGCTGCAAATCACATGCTGAGCAAGAAGTTTGAGGCAAGCATCCATCTGAGTGTTTCCACAAAACAACAGCTATGTAAACATTTGTATTATGAACAGGTTGGAAATAGGAGCTAAAGCAGTCCGTCTCTAACTGCACTGCTTTATGAATATACAACTGGCAAAATAAAAAAAAATGTTTGTGTAAAAATGCGGCACACATTGAAGTAACTGACTTCAAAAACCAAAACATCTTTTCAGCATAATTAGAAGGAACCACAAAATGCTATACAATGGTAAAGAGTTAATCAAAACAGGTGATTGGTAAAGTAACATGGCGCACAGTAAAATTAAACATGGTAAACAAGTCATCATAGAACTGTTGATGATGCGATCTCAAACAAAACAGAATAACTGAGTACTGAAAATATATGTGTTTCATTATAATTATAATCATACAAGTCCCCAAAATACATGTCTGTAGAGGGTTCGGCTATAAAACAGGTTACACATACTAATTCCTTGGCACAAGCAAAGATGCACACTTAATGTGGAAAGAACATTTAAAAAATTTAAAAAACACTTGAGTATTATATATAGGGTACGAGATGCTCTTTCTTCCAATGTACTTCCTTTACTATACTGTTTGCTAATACTCCTATACTTAAGTTACTCAAATGTAGCGTGGGGTAGTACATATACATCTAGATTAGAAAAAATTGAAATATTACAGAAAAAAGCAGTTAGAGCAATAACATTTTCAGGATATACTGACCACACGATGCCCCTTTTCAAAGCACAAAATAATTGTGCCTTGTGGATATAAATAACTTTCAGACTGCAATCTCCATGTACAAACACCATATTAATCTTTTACCAGCATTGTTATTAAAAACACTTATGGGTGACCTGCCATAAGCCATGGCTTCTTAAGTCTCCCTTCATTATCTTTTTTAATAACAGTTCACATAATTATTTTTTTACTTTACTGACTATGTATTGTATTTCAAAACTAATGTGATTATGATATACGTTAAACCAATAAATTATTTTGAAATTTGACACAGGACAATGCTTTTGCTGATCCCCAGACAAAAATATTGTTCAAAATCTAGTGAAGTTAGCAAAAACGGTGATCGAATTACTGTTCGATGCGATACAGAGACAAGGCGACTGCTGATTCTAATTTACAACTTAAAAACTTTAATAAAACTTCATCTATAATAATTATACTAAAATGAGTAAATTCTATTAATTCATGTGTTACTGAATATAGAGGAACTGTAATATACACTACTTCACTACAAATAGGATGCACATTTCACATTGCTATACTATGGCAGGGGTGCACAGTGACACTACTTCACTGTAATAGTGCTGCATGGTTCACACTACTTCACTACAACAGGGGTGCATGGTTCCCACTACTTCACTATAACAGGGATGCATAGTTCACACTACTTCACTATGATAATTGTACATGGTTCACACTCCGTCAGTACAATAGTGATTCATGGTTCACACAACTTCAGTACGATAGTGATGCACGGTTCACACTACTTCACTGTGATAGCGCTGCATGGTTCACAAACATCATTCACACTATTTCACTATGATAGGGATTCACTGTTCACACTATTTCACTACAACAGGCATGCATGGTTCACAATTTCACAGTAACAGTTATCAATCAAATTGATCTCCTTCCAGTATAGGTTTTTGGAAACAATTAATCACACTACTTTTACGAAGAGTTAAATTTGGTGAATTTCTGACAATTTAAGATAAAAATCACTGGCATTGGGACTCATTGTTCCAAACATGATGTACACATTGTACAGCCTATGTGTACAATGTGGTTTATTTAATGTGCTATTATAAAACATGGCAAATTGACAAGTTATTGAGATTTGCGGGTTAAACCCATGCTTAATTATGGTACAATGACTTAGATCTTAGGTAAGAAAACCGATAAGATTACCCTCCAATAATACTGATAGCTAAAAGTTTGAAAGTTTGTACAGGCTTCCCTCTTTAGGTATCCTTTCTTTATCAGCTCATATGTAATGGGAAACAGATTTACCTAAAAAAATAAAAGTTTTAGTTTATATCTTTACCACTATTTTTATCGTTGTCATCATTATTACAATCATCATAATGGTAATCATTATCATTGTTACCATCATTGTCATCATCACCATCATCATTATTAGATCAATATGTTTACTAAATCATATTAAACTAGTTAAACTATACATACTGCTATTAAAGTTTGCAACAAATACATATTGAAACAGATTAACAACATTTTTAACATTATGGTAAAACCAAATGTTTTTACTTTTCCTGTAATATGGACATTTTCAACAGCTGCACTGCAACCAGTTTTTTCATTCCAGAAATCGGGATGAGCCACGAGAAATCCACTATCATCTACTACAAAACAACTGTTTAAAGAAAAATATAATTATTATCAATTAAGAAAACGATTTATTATCACAAAAATTATATTTCTGAATGTAGTGGCAATATATTACTGAAAAATTGTATACTTTATACAAAATCACAAACTGCCATTCAGAAAATCAAGACGAAGTACCTGATATCACTGCCTGTTTGCACTTCGCAGATTCCTTTGAAGACGTGTTCAAAGAAGTTAGCTAGTGTATAATCAGCACCCATTACAGCTAATATTCCACCATGTCTCCCTTTACTCTACAAGTACACAGGGTAAGTGAAAACACCGTTTAGCATTTAGCAAAAAAGCAACTACTGTATCTGCAAAAACTCTAGCTTGACACATGCCTTCAAGGTAACTTTGCAAGAAGCTGTTTTTGCATTTAGTGCTACAAAATTAGTTCCTAAAATTTGCCAAAAACAACAAATAACAAAGAAGCTTAATGTTTTTATGTTAGTCATGTGCAAAGTAACTCTACAAAGAAGCTTGTTTTATCGTAATACTGTTCTCGTTGTCCTAATATTGTTATTGTTACTCATATAAACAAAACTTGTTATTCGCTTACTCTTACTTATCATAATGCAAACAATGAATATCCTTAACTTTCATGAAAAAATATATTCCATGACAACAGTTAATGGTGTTCTAAATGATGTGTTCAGGCAGTTGTGTAGTGCATGTTACTAAAATTTGTACATTTTACAAATGCATGCTAGCAGAATGCACATGTGTGTGCAGTGCACGCATGCGGTAAGTGAGTAACTCAATGTTTTGCGTTCTAGACTAGTTGTCACAATTACTTTACCAGAAATCAATATTTGTATGAACCTACAAAACTAATGAAGCAACTGTAAACATTAAGGATCTCATGTCACACATTTTAACTTAACATTAAGTTTAGTTTTAGTCAGCTTCTTTAATTTGTTTATATACATAATAACAATGACATGGAGCATAGAATAAACGTTTTCTTATTTTCATTTGTCTAGAATTGCAGCCAATATAATAAACATAACTGTAACCTGTTTTAAGGCTTTGCTTAGTGTTATAACGTATCCGGCTCCATTTGCATCCTCATAAGGTGTCGAAATAGTCAGTTTCTCAGGACGACTAACTGAACGTTTAAACCTATAAAAAAACAAATTGTCAGAAACTTTACAAACTTCCATTCAACATCAATTCCATGAATTTACAGCACAAAATCAGTACCCTGTTGTCTGGAAATGCATAACTTAATTATGATCAAAATGTTATTGTGTTTAATTTAGATTAGATTTATTCAATCCAAATATACAATTGCACATATACAATAAAATCTTACAAATAAATATGATTAGCCAATGTTTTAGGAAGGGAGAAAGCCACCAGGCACGAATGCCATATTTAGTTCAAAATTTTATTGGTGCATCTAAAAGAGGTGCTACTAAAAAAACTTTACAAAAACATGTGCTAATTTGTCAGTTTGATTTAACATGCAGGAAAAATTTGTCCAAGACTGAATTTCTGAATTTATTATTAAATAAATTTACAGGAGAGTATTCCAAACACATAATTCTTTTTAATTATAGTGTTCAGCCAGCTAAGCAATTTAGGTCCACTTCAGTGCTCCATCGACACATGGCTTCCTGGTACCTCGTCCCAACCATATTAATTTGACATATTTACTTACTACTTGCACTTGCAACTCAAGAAATCTTAATTTTGAAGTAAGGTAAGTCAATTATAATATAGTAAGTATACATAATAATTACATATGCTCATATTTTATAATTATTATTATTATTTATTAAAAAATTAAAGAAAAAGTTAGTGTAATTGTTGCACATTAGTGAACTTTCTTATGCTGCTATTGCTGTTTACTGTATTTTATATATAAATATGTTGTTTTGTACACATGAAAAAAGCTCAATAGCACGCAAAAGAGGTTAATTTTCAATAACTGTAATACCTTTTATTGTAATACACATTGTGCGACTCATAAACACTACTGTATGATTAACAGTAGTACTACTAATTGTGTTGGGGTTCATACAACTGACAGCAAAAGAAGCCAGCTGATTTGCAAATTTGCGTGAAGTTTGGAATACCTGAGAAGTGAACTTTGATGCATGTGAAATATTTAAAATGCATGTGACACACGCTTAATGTGTGAGTGTTGGCATGTCTGCTATGACATGTAGCAAAGAAACATAACACATACCATGGTCGAATGACAGGGTCATAGGGCTTGTCTAACACAACGCCAGGAAGAATTCTAAATACTCCCTTGTATGTGCCAATGTATCTCCAAGCAATTTTGGCAGAAAAAGCTTCAGAAGCAGTCCAATAATCATTAACTTTAGAAGTGAATATGACTTCATCACGTACTCCATCCTACAATTAAAAAAGATTTAATTTATAATCATATGAAATAAAAATAATGAACAAATCATGTTTTATCAAACACAGTAGGCACTGCCTAATAGACTCACTTTTGGAGTGTTTAAATCCAATTAACCCACTGAATCTATTATCCGACGGAATATAGAAGTATAGGTCATCACTCATCAGCTTAGCATGCACTTCAAGGGCTTTAAATGAATTTTAGAAATGAAATAATGTTAAAATTCCTATATCCAGTTACTTAACAATATGTTGCAATTATTTACGAATACAAATTTGTATAAGTGAAATATAAAATAAAATAAAAAATTGCACAAATCTGTTTATTTACACTAAAAATTGTGAAAATTTATGCAAGATCTGTTGCTTCATTTCATCACGAAGAAACTGGTTTACAAAATTCTCATGCTGATAAAAACATTGTAAATCTGTTGCTGTATGCTGCACATATTGATGCAAAACACCTCATGCTTGATGTGCTTGAGCTGGTATGGTGATGATCTGTGAAACCTGATGATGGTGCCCCTGTGAAAAGCAACGGGAGCTTCAAAAGCAAACCGCTAAGCAACTGATTAAGTTTAGCTTAGAGAAACAACAAAGTTAATAGTTAATTGCAGTGGACAAGATGGTGACAGATTCACTGTTCACACATGCATTGTTTAACCTTGAGTTTAATAAATGGCGTCTACACAGCCCTACTGTGCAAACAGTGCATTATAATTCATTATATTTGTATTTAAGATATCGTTCCAATAGGGCAAAACAAGGAAACAACAAACTCTAGAAACTTTACTGGGACTTGGACTCAGGGCTTCAGCATTTGGGCTACAATTCTGGAAGAAATACATTAGCCCAAATATTGAATTTAACAAAAAAGTAACAGGGACAACAAAAAACATCTAAGGTGATTTTGGTTATCTTCAGAATAATAGTGGCCCATAAGTGTATGAAGGAAACCAATTAAGAATTTCTTAAAATAAAAATGACAGGCACAACCTACTTAAGTAAAGACATAGCTTTTATTCAGACACAACATGTCTGAATAAATGCTGTCTTTGTTTAAGAATGCTGGGTGTTATTTTTATTTTAATGATTCACTTTCCCATTACCAATAAGCATTCATTTTGTCTGTGATAGTAATTACTAACATGCAGATAAGTAGTGAAAAAAATAAAAAACATGCACATATTCGTACTTTATGCAGATACCTTAAAACCAGGATTTTGGACAAGACCCGTTTTATCATTCATGTAATGTGTGTAACGACGAATAACAGCTTCCTTCTCAGGTGCTTCCAGGTAACTAAACTCATCAGTAAATGCGCTGGCTGCAAACTTAACTGTTGATTTGTCTGCATATAAATTTATAACCGTTACATTTTGTGAAAGACAAGCAAAAGCAAACATATAGATCATAGAAACAATGATATTCAAACTGTTGCACAACGTAAATAAAACTAAGATAATACAGCTAAGATTTTCTTTTAATTTGAAAGGTACTTTAAAATATTTAAATCTCGTACAGTAGCTCAATGAACTACATTGGATGGTTTAAACACGAGTTTAAATGCCTACCTTTAGTTGCAACTCTGTTATAATAGTGGCAACCAATATCTTCAAGCTCATTAGGCAACAGGTCTAGTCGATGATACAAGAAAACAGGATTTTGATGTGTCAGATGAGGTAAAACAAAATTGGTATCAGCTGTCGCAACCACTAAACACACGGAATATCCAATGTCTGCAATCTTGAAACAATTCATTAAACTAATACCTTGTAAACACAATCTCACACAGCCTCCTATGCTACAGAAGGACACATGGAGATAAATATGAACATGGACACAGAGAGTCATAAACAACATTTATGTCAATTAAGGCACAGTTTGGCGCCGCTTATTAGACTCACAGTTAATAAAGCCAGTCGCCTAGTTGACTCAAAAGTCTCCGGTATGGGTTGCTCCTATTTAAATGTGTGTAAAAACTGTCAGCAATTGACTCAAATAATTCCTCATATTTTTTGTTTTACCACTTAAAATAAGGCATGTGGAGAACTTTTGCTACTTTTATGTTCCTTTTTACATTGCTTTTGTGCACATTAACATAGATAGAAACTAGAAATAATCATGTAAAGTACCGTTTTTGTAAACAGGTTTGTTTGTCGTGCTCTAATATGCTAGCATAGTGTTTTTAATTTGAATCTGTCATCCACTCATTTACTGTAATTAACCTCGCTAGTCACTGCCCAGTAATTTATGGAAGTTAAACTTTTTAAGTGTTTGATGCTTTTTACACAATGTTTATTGTTTAATCAGTTTGAGTGTTGCTGTTATGCCACCGATTCTTTAACAGTAATTCCAACAGTATTCTTTGTGAGTTTCGAAAACATAAACATCATACAGCAGCTAAAAGCATAGAATTAATTTTGAAAAATGAAGCATAAGTGAAACTATTTGCATTTATCAGCTCTCCCAGCCTTTGCAGTGCAAACTAAGCTAAAAACTGATGACTTGTACTTTCATATTTGTAATGCCACACCAAATGCTAATAAATTCAGTAGGTTAATTGAGTCAAAACACTTCCATCCCAAAGTGAGTCTCAGAGTTGCCAATCACATGAACTGAAAATGAGTGTGAAACATGGAAACAAATTATGCCCCAGAAAGTTTTGCTGTTTTTTGGTATCAAAATCAAATTATTAAAAAATTGAGACAAAAAACAAAAAAATACAAGGTAATTTTTTTGGTACCAGTCGAGCTTTTTTATGCTGTTTTGGAGTTCACCATTCTTTATATATAAATAATTATGTTCAATAACTGTAATCCACTTTAGTGTAATATACATCGAGATACTCACGAACACTACTGTATTTTTGAGAACAGTACAACTAATTATGTTGTGGTAAGTAGGCCTACTGGTGGCAAAGGAAGTCATTCAAGCCAGGTGATTTGCAAACTTGCCTGTGAAGCTGTGGAATACCTGAGAACTGAAATTTGATGCCTGTGCACATGTGAGAGACTTAAAATGCCATTAAAAAGACTTAAAATGTAACACCAGCCCAAAGGCATATTAATCAATAGGCTAACTAGGCTATAGCCTAGGGTGCCAAAGTTTGAAGGGCATCACATTTCAGAAAAAATTCTCCTCTGAAAATGCGTATACTTTCATATTCATGTAAAAGGCACATTTTATAACACACCACAGGCAGTTACTGAGCTCAGCTTTTATATAAATGCCACATAACGAACAGGTGCAAGGTAATACACAACAAACAATTGCGCAGCCTATTTAGATATAAGCATAATGCAAATACATGTAATTAATTAATGACCAGGTAGAAACTACGTTAATAGTTTTTCAAAAACACCACAAGTAATTGTCATTACATAAACAACTATAAATTCACTATAGAGATGGAAGGGACTGAACTACCAGCCTAAGGCATCGTAGGATGTTGTAACGGCTCTACACACGCCTAATGCATGAGAGTTAGCAGGTCTGGAATCTATTAAGCGGCGCCTACTGTACACGAATCAATTTAGTGGCACAAGTATATTTAAGAAAAACTTTCTAAATGAAATAATGTAGTTCTGTGGTTATTAGTCTTAGATGAAACTAATGCTATGTACTCGAAAACGTAATTTCACATACCGGTGCCCAGTGAAATGTAGCTGGAAACGATGCAATTGAGACACCTTCAAGCAATGTTTCTCCAAGCGATTTCACGTTAGATGCAAGGACTGAGTGAGAGCCAGATGTACCTTGCAACATCTTATCCCGAACTTTTAAAAACCGAGGATCACGTTCGAACTCGATAATGTCAACATAAATTGGTGAATCATATGCACCTATAGGACTGAAAATAATACCATGGTGTGCTAAATTACAAGCGGCACTGCAAACATGTAAGATTTCTTAGCTTGATAAAAGGCCATAATTATTTCGTACTCATTCATTCATTTAAAAAAGTTAATGAAAACAGTTTTCACCTAGCTTAGGAGGAAAATTTCTGATGAATCAATATAATTATGACAGTACACAAAATTTACAATAGCAGAATAACAAAAATGTGCACTAATTTTTAATCACAATTACATAACTTAAGCAATTTAAACAAAGTAAACTATTAATCACAAATTTACCACTGATAAAGATACAAAATATCAATCTTAACGAAAAGAAAGGACAAAACAGAGTAATTTGGGCATTCATAATCATACATGGAATAGAAATATATAATGGATAGATACATAATTTTCTTGATACATGTTATACATAATTTTATTAAACATATTAGAAAAAAACTCAATCAACTTGAACGTTTAACATAGCTTATAATGCTCATCCTTGTAGCAGTCAGTTTCACAAATTTTAAAAACAAGTAATAAGCAGATATTCAGAAGATAAGTATAATGATAAAAACTGCATACGATAAAACGTATGTGAAGCTAGAAATGTCAGTAATTGTGTAGACAAGCAGTCATCCAAACAATCAGTTCTTATTATAACAACGAGGCTGTGGGAAAGTTTGTAAGTTTTAGAATAATTGCTGAATTTGTAAAAAGTTTACTTAATACTGATTGTGAACTAGTCATCTTATATTGCAAAATAAATTGAAATACATGTATATGCAAAACAGCAAAGCAGGTCAGTGGAAAAAGAAAAAAACTCGCCACCCAACAAGAAGTATGTTACTTAACATAAAAGAATGTATTATTATCATGTTCTTATTCATCCCTAAATACAGGTCACAGTCAGATGTGTAAATGTAACTACAGTACTATAAAACAATGGATGATAGAAAAACACAAATAAGTAATGACAATCACATCATTTGTTATTAAACAAAAAAAATTGAAATTCAACAAGGAAATATGAAAAGAGTAAGAAAATGAATTTTGAAAACTACAAATATGAATGCTCAAGCTGCCAGTGTAGTATTTCTCTTCATAAACCAAACTCATACACCTGAATGATGTACTGAATTGTACTATGCTGTTTATTTTTGTAAATAATAACAAATTTTGTAAAAAAATCTGTATAAATGGCATTGAATTTTAGTTATAAAGATTACACACAGGATTGAAGGCAGTGCATAAACAAGCACGATTAAATTTTAAGTAATTATTATCAAACACCTTTGCTACTGTTTATAAAAATGCAAACTTACAATGTTGAGCTATCCAAGAACTCATCAAAACTAACAGAAGCAAAAAAATGGAACACAAATTTAAGCAGATAACAAAGCCATTTCACCAAGCGGATGAGTAATGCTGCCTAAATAGAGCACGGGGAAGGATAACAAAGCCCTCACAATGATCGTAACTAAGCGCATCAGAGGCACAGACACAACTACCGGCACCTTCAGGCTATTAAAAACCAAATGACTAGATAACATACCTTGGTAACAATGGGTGCAATACAGCATAACCCCGACTGTCTATTATAAATGGGTAAGACAAAACTCCTCTTGGAAAGAAAACAACATCGGAGAGTAGCTCACTAAGACTTAGGTCAACACCCACCACACCTCTTGCCTTTCCTCTAAACATGACAGGCACAGATAATGTTGTTACGACACCTAAATAAAGATTTTTGTCAATTGGTTCTTAAATTTAGAATTTTGCCACTAAACAAAGCCCACATATGCACACGTTTAAATAACCAAATTTCAAAGACCATGCAAACAAACTTTTACTGCTTGGGAATTGCAGCTTAATCAAAAATAAAATCCCATCATATAGTTTCCTAAATGTGTGTGCATGTTCTTCCTTTAGGTTAAAATGTTTATTAGATAAACACTTTTAAGTTTATGATAAACATGGATTGTTTTCTTGCAAGCTTTTAGGCCTCAGCAAAAATGATATGTATAACAATATTAAGTTTTATATTTTTATAGTTACACATCTGAGCATTAATCACAATTGATTGACCATCTAAAGTTCCTAAATAAATAGAAAATTACATTTATGATTAAATAAAAAGCAATAAAACTAAATACACATATTATTATATTTATTTAGCTATTATTTATTTATATTTATTCATACATGGCATGGCAGACATATATCTTAGGATCAGGGGCGTAGTCAGCTACTACAGTTACAGGGAGAAAGCACATAAGAAAGGCGCTGTGACACATGAATCTATTATATGTCTGCCTATTTCACAAAAGACGGTATCAGCGTGTGACAAGAATATATTACAATAATTCAATATTGGACAATTTGATCCTTTGTTCATTCAGTCAACCTTGACAAATCAGTTGTGTAAATGCACGCTAATTTTAAAAACACGAGAGGCAGATTACTCAAATAAAGTAATAAGGCAGTTAAAAAGGCAACAATATTGAAAAATGTGATTGGGGGAGCGGTTGCTCCCCTTGCTCCCCCTATTAGCTATTACTAAAGATGGGTTTTCATCCTAGGCTGCTGAAAATGGCTTACACATCACCTGTGCCAAAAACAATGTTTTAGACAAAACTCACTTACTTCACCTCGGCCTAATGATGCTATCAAGCTGCAAATCAAAAACGCCGGGCCACAAATATCACAATGTTATTGCTATACTAATAAAATAATACAGAATAAATAATTACATTCAGATTGTCATCATCAAGACCACAAATCAGATGCAAATGATTAAAATTTAAGAGATGCTAACATGCAAAAATAAATCTTGCCTGTTAATAAAAATAATTATACCAACCTAATCCATTCACATCAACATACGGTGCAGAGAGTCTTGGCAGAAATGACTGTGCAGTGTTACTAATAAACAGCTGATAATACAAGCCCATTGCTTTTCGTAAATCATCTGGATTGCTGATTGACACGAACTTCCCAGGTTTAATGTCATTCTCTGGAGGCGATGCTCCATATCTTTCACCATTTTGTAATGCCATGCTAGTCAATATTGCTGCACCATGGGATTTTGCTGCATTGAAAACATGCTGTTAAAACTAAACGTGTGCAGAAGTATAAACCGACACTTCAACTGTTCTAAACAATACATAACAAAAATCGGAAAGGACAAACTAAGTAAAATTCTGATGAGAATAATTAGAATATAGTATCTTATAAGTAAATGAGATAGCATAATAAATAAACCATTTAGTGAATAATGGAGTGAATAATACTTAATGTGATTGTTGTCAATGCATTTGATTTTTTACAAACAGTTTTAAAGCTACAATCTCATTTTAGTAGCATTTAGTTCCCATTAAGGTAAATAAATTATTGTAACAGTACGTTATCATTTACTATGTTCCATGGAAAAGTTATAAATAAACTTCACAATAAAGCACTATGTATAATCAAAATAATATGAACTAACCTGCTTCACCAAGTCCATACGTCACCAAAATAACCTGATTATCCAGCTGCTTGTTCAAGTCAAACAGTGTCGTCATAATCTGTTTAGCAGAGTCTGTGGGAAGGCCATCGGTAAGAAAAAGAATGACTTTTTCTGTAAGCAAAATATTACTACATGTTTAAAACATGCATTGTTCCTGTAAAGTGACAAACAAAAAGATAAATAGGAAGGCATTGAGCAGAACTCAGACAGCTGCAGTAAAGATGACACCATTGTTCTGACGTAATTTTACTGCAATGCTCTTTTGTGACATCATGCATAACTTTCCAATACAAATTTACAGGTAATCAATAAAAATTGATTGATTTGATTTTCTTTCGCAATTCTCAATCGAGGGATGGAGGGAGAAAGAGAGAGAGAGAGAGAGAGAGAGAGAGAGAGAGAGAGAGAGAGAGAGAGAGAGAGAGAGAGAGAGAGAGAGAGAGAGAGAAAGGGAGAGGAGAGGAGAGTTGAGAGATGCCCGGGCAACAGAAAGAGAGACAAAGGAAAAGAACCAGACAAATAGAATGCATTATTCATAATTTCACATATAAAATAAGAACTGGGGTCATGTGAGCATTGTGCACACAGAAACCTATTTAATTCAATCAGAGGCAATGCAAGTAAATTAAAAATGGTGCAGGAACATTTGAAATACCTCTTATAAAATCTTCTTCAAGGTTTGAATTGTTTAACAAACTGAAAGCTTTCTCCAATGCACTTGTATAATAAGTTGTCCCATGAGGTACCAGTGACTCTATATATGAGTTCAGAAATCCAATGTTTGCTTGTGTAGCCAATGCTAGTTCCCTTCCATAACAAGAAGTGGCTGCATGAGTACCAACTGGAACCCGTGCAGTAGTGGAGAATGCAACAAACCCAACCTTGAACAAAATTTATACATATGATGCAATTAGCACGACTTTGTAGCACTTCTCAAAAGTTTTAAAATCAAAGTTAAACAAAAATTTATATAAAAATGTATTGAAACATTTGTGCCTAAAATGACAAACTCATTTCATCTGTGGCAGCTCATCATTTCCCAGGCAGAGAATTTTTGAATTGTACAGATAATTAGATGAAATTTTAGCACTACGTTTTCAGCACTAAATTTTTAGTTATAAACACTGTTTTCATCTAGCATAGAATTTAATCATATTCATAGTAGCGTAATGCACATTAAAGTACATTGCAGTTAATGTGTATAACAAGTCTACTTTGTAGTTCAAAACAATATTGCTAAATTGTAAACATATTACTACTTGTGCTACAATTGTTTAACACTTTTTCTGTGACATATTAAAAAGCCAACTTAAGTTGAGTTTGGTAAACAACTGGAAACTTATTCTTTAAAGTTAATGGTCAATCAAACTCGAGAGAAAAGTGTTTTATAACTCATAATACCCTGTCAGATTGACCGAGGCTTCCAAGAACAGTTGATGCAGCAAATTTCGCCAATTTCATGAGGGGCTTTCCAGCATGTTGAGTCCTCATTGAACCTGACGAATCAATGACAACAACAACATCCTTAGGTTCTGGAGTCAGAGCGGTCACATACCATGGCCTGAAAACGGATGACAACTGTTTAGCCTTGTGGTAACATGTCCGCTTTTGGTTTGGGAGGTTGTGAGTTCGATACAGCAGCCGATATCAAAGACTTTAAAAATGGTACCTGCTGTTGCCCTGCCTGGGACGTGGTATTTAGGGTACAAATCGGGTAATAATAGTCACTGTTATGTAGTTGTAGGTTGTTATTTACAGTCAGCGATAAAAGCTCTTTGAGCTAATGTTAATTGTCCACCCAAAAGCCAACTTTAAATAAAGATTATTATTATTATTATTATTATTATTATTATTATTATTATTATTATTATTATTATTATTATTATTATTATTATTACTATAAGTTGAAATATTGTATAATTGATATTTGAGGGCCATCCACATATAACGATATGAAGTTTAGGGTAGGTAGGTGGCAGGAGACGTGATAACGCCATGATAGCACAAGATAGATAGGTTATTTAGTCATGATATCGTTATCTGACTTCATTTTCGTTTTCTGAATGGGTCGATGAGAATGAGTTCAGTGAATTGCGGCTGTCAGTCAGCCACTATCTCGACCACTGATGCCAGTAGAATCCACTGATGGTTTCCTGTTAATTAACACAAGTGATGTTGTTGCCTGTCTTTGGGAGGATAAAGAATAAAATAATGTACAAAAAGCTACATCGGTTTCATACTGATATCTATATAAGGGGAAGGTAGGTGGTGGAGTATACAATAATGCCATTATTATGCAATGAAGCTAGGTCCTGGACATTGGCCAAAAACTTATATCATTATATGTGGATGGCATCTTGTGCAAGTTCTGGCACTGCTGTTAACACTGTGGGTGATCGCGAATTACAATAGCTTGACAAAACCACATCATTATAGCAAGTTGATTACGCAATATGGTTTACCTGAATCTTGGATCAAATGTTCCACAAGAAGGAACAGCATGGGCAGGATATGTTGTTGACATGCCATTCTCATCCCCATAAAACTGCCATTTTAACGTAGGAATGCGATGAATGTTACTTTTCATTTGTTCTATTACTGCATTGTGTAAATGTTTTAATCTGACATCATCAGGGCCATCTATAGATACTTGTATACAAGCAGTTTCCATATCAACCTATAGTAAAACCATGACTATTAAAACATTTGTACAAGTAATAATAATAAAAATAATAAAAATAACAACAACAACAATAATAATAATAATAATAATAATAATAATAATAATAGTAAGTAATAATAAGTTCATTTATCATTATTACAACCAAAAGGTTTTACTTTACAGCACAGCATAAAGTTACAAAATATAAAATTTCTTACAAGAATAAACAAGGTAAAACAAACAGCAATACGCACTGTTACACTGTTACAAGACACATGAACGAAATAATTAAAATGAATCTAAACTTATGTTTGGAAATTAAATAAACCATACGAGAGAAAACTGTTCTTGAATCTCTCTGTTCTCCATCTAATTTAAAGGGTATTTCACATGTAATGTTATTCAAGTTATGTACAATATTTAATTTGCATACAGCTGAGCACATTGCATATATTATGTGTTTCTGCAAAGCAGAAATGCAAAAGACATGCTAAACTAAAACTTCTGCATAAAAACCTGATTACATCAGAAATTCATGATGAATCGTGAACTGCATGAAATGATTTGCTTGCATGCGAATTTGTTAATACTTTAATATTACCTTTGTTTTAAAACGAGGATCTTCCTCAAAGTATGAAGTGTCCAAATCACAACATCGAGGAAGCACATTTTCTGCTTCAAACTCAAGGCCAGCATCAAGTTTGTATGACTTCTCAATGGCTTCTTTTAAGTTTTCGAGGGCTTCTAATTTTTCTTGAAACTTCTTGTTTAATGAATTCGCTAACTAAAAATAAAAAAAGTTAAAATAAGAAACAAGTAAATTTCAATCATACTGACAAAGATACTTCAATAGACATTAGGAATCTTTGCTCTAAATATCAAAATAAAAAAATAATGATATTTGGAAGAGAGGTGGTTAAAGCTACTGGGACATTTCTCACAGTCTCCCACTTTTTTCCAAAGCAGTGCACATGTGACATTCTGCTAGTGACTTATTAAAAGATCAATGCAACTACTGTACGTGCAGTAATGAGGATCTCTGCTGCACTTCAGCTGCAGCATTTCTTATTATTGCATTTTTTAACAAAAACAATAGTGTTACCAATAGAAAACTCAGAGCAATTTGAGTAAGTCATAAGTTCTTGAAAAAATCAATACCGACCTTGTGTACCACATCTGGGCCATTAAGATTTAGTGCTTGGAAATCCAAAGAATTTAAGTAATCCTGCAAAAAACGTGATATACTTGAATGTAAAGTACTTTTATTTAATGTTAATAAAATTTCATATTATTTGGTTGACTGTATTTTTTTAGATAAAGTGAAAATTTTACACCCTTGTTCAATTTTTATTAACACAACAAAAATTACAGACGAATTCCCGAATGATAAAGTTTTATTCTTTCTCACAAAAAACAGATATTTCAAAATCCATTGCAGGTTTCATCATCGCTGTTATGTTGGCAATATGGCACACAATTCTTCAATTTTTACATCTAAATTTCCAATTTTATTTTTTTCTTTAAAGAACCATTCCAAAAGCAATCAAGAGGTATTTCATGAATGAGAATAATAGCATCACGATGAAAAAGACCTCTTTATAGGTCACTCTGCAAGAGAGTAACCAAAAATGTTTGCATTACAATTATTTGCTTTACAAAATAATTAACATTGTGGTATACCTGCATAGCTGTTACTGCTAGGCTATCATCAGAGACTTTCATGAGATCTGCTTCTAATTTCTTGACTAAAACGTCCGCTTGTTGTAAATCCAAATGACCTGCCTCGTTGAAGTGACTAGGTGATACGGATGTTATTAACATCACCACGCAAAGTAACGTACATTTCCACGCTTCTTTTTTATATAAAATCCACAAGAATCTTTCAGATAAAACATACAGCCACGAAGCGGCAAAATCAAAAAACCTTTTAGCAAACAATAAGGACATGATTAACTTAACATCCACTGAATAACTTATTGAGATGAAGCAATAGCTAAATCAGGTTAATTAAATACGCATAAGAACACTTACGCATTGGTAGTTTGCGTTCATTCACAGTGGCTGCAAGCCCTGTGAAATAATATTCGGTATAACGTTTTTGTTATTGTCCATTGTCCAGCAAAATCGCTCGCCACTACAGACACGTAGTTTCATATTAATAAATTGTGAGTCAGTACGGGCGGTTGCAAATTTCGAATAAGAGCTACATGCTACGCAACCTTGAATTGAGAAGAAACTACTGTGTACCGCAATGTTCATTCGCACGACTGAAAAGTAAAAGTAACGCAGCGTGACGAAATCATTGGGATTGCAGCAGCTTGGGAAGATAAAACAATTCCTGCATACGCGCTAAAGCCAGTAAAGTTTTCCATTAATGAGTTCGTAGAATTCACCACAAAAAGGGCAAACTTTTGCCGAAAAAAAAATCGGGAAAACCCCACGCCCTCCAGCCAATTCCACATCTTTAGTGACACGGAAATTTATTACCCACTTCACTGAGAGAAAAGCATGGATATAGGTATAGTATTACTCTTTGCCTGTTCGTTTGTGAGTTCTTTCGTCCACCAAGACTAGTTGCGTTCACAACTGGAAAGATGCTAACATTAAACTGTAGAGATAAGTTTGGGTGAAAATTAGAGTGAAGTTATGACTAGCTTGTTTGTTAGTTCACATAGAGTAATTGCCATAGAATGTAGCTGATGTTAGTATGGCTTTTGCGGTAATTCAACTTATCATCACCTCTCCTAGAGGTGAAATGTCAAATCTCAGCAGAAAAGTTTGGATCAGTTTCTTCATCGGTCCGTCCAGTTACAACTGAGGTATTAGCAAGAAAGTATCTGATCCTCAACACTACCAAAGTTACTAAAGTTAGTTCACATGATTAAAATCAACGCTTTAATTATCTTATCCTTTGCAACAGACATGATATGGAAAAGAAAGGTCAAAGTCAAGCCACAGAAAAGCTCTACTGAGGACTGTTCAGCTCATCAAATTTTAAACTAAAAAAAGTAAAATGTGGACTGTTTTTAATTTTCAAAAAAATTAAAATGTACAAAAACTGAATTAACTAGATTAGTCTGAATATTATAACGATAAATGTATTGATACTGCACAGAATAAAATGCACTACAATGAACAGTTGGACACGTTAAACTAAAAATTAGACGCCTATGTCCAGACATATGTATTCGAACAGCTTGGCTGACAGAAAATCAATTCTGGGTGTATGATTTTGCGTTCAAAAATTCCCACTGATTCTTTCCATTGTTATTGGAATCATTCAATTTAATTATTTCCCTGTTAAGAAGAAAGGACTAAATGAAACCGACATAAAAGCTAATTTAATCGTGTGTAATAATATTTATTATTTGAAGTCAATAAATTATAAATAATTTAGATAATTTTTTTAACAACACTTATAAAGAAATAAGTTTGTAACGCATGTATATATGCATAAAAATACAGAGATAAATGTACATAATACAATAATTATAAATGCCACAAAAAACGAATCACAGAAAAAACGAAAAACATAAAATGACATTGGTCACATTTCCCAGTACAGATCTATGCTCAAGGTAGCTGTGAATATCATAATAAAGCCTACAATTCTTGTTTCTCCCATGGGCTGAAACATTACTCAGTTAAATATTACATATGAAATACGCAAATTCTCACTTCTACATACTATTATGGTGAAAAAATCTAACTGATGATATACAGTATATTAATACAGTGCACACGTGAAATGACCACAACATTCTGAAATATCACATAGCATAATCAAGAAGTTGTCAAACAAATTGAGCAACAATTTTCACAATTGAAGAATTGTACAAGCATATGAAACAACGTAGTACATATATATAATAGAACACAAGACTTTGTTCTTTTACTTTCTCGTGTTCACGATTTGGTCTACCGATAAGAAATAAACTGATTTGCAAGAAAAAAATCATTTCTATAGTTTTCATACTGAAATGCAACATAAAAAGTCAAGTCCATGAGCAGTTTAAAATGATCATACTAAGAATAATGACATTAGCTGCTAGCTCTTTTAGCTTCTATATTGGTTGTGATAGAACATATGAAAAAACCATTTGAATGTGTGACATCAAATGGCGATCATATAGTTTTTAGGATGCATGTACACTCAACAAAGTCCTATGATTGTACAAAAAAACACAACTAGGTGTGAGGATTATCCACCTTTACTTATGGCATACACAGTTCGCAAAGAAGTGTTATCATGATTTTATTTAAGACATAACGTATTTTAAAATATTAGCTAAATTAGCGCTTCATGCATTATTGATTTTTTTTCACAAAATGTACAGATCTAGAAGTTATAAGCCAGCTTATATTTTTCGAAGCAGTAAAGGTATTATCACCATATCGAAAGTCATGAAAATTAACTTTGAAATCCGAAAGACATTACTAGTCTATGATCGCTTCAGAATAAAAAACCTAGTTACTCATGGTGCAAAATTTCTAGGTAACCAGCTAGGTAAATCTATTACCCGTAGGCAAAAATATGCTTCATTTGAAATGACATTTTCTGAAGCACCTTCTCATCAAAAATCTGCACAGACCACACACAAACATTGAGTAGAGTGATCTCAAGCAAACTATTAAACAGATAAAAAACATGAAATAATTTTATGTAATCAGGAACACTGAATTCACATCCGATTATCAGGTTGCTTTTCTGTTGGTTGGAAAAAAGGCTGGTTTTCGATTGTAAAGATGTAAACCATTAATGGAAATAAAATGACAACAGTCTTAGTATTTAAAACTACTAATGCATTATTACCACAAAATGAATAAGTGACATCGAGTAACCCAAAGAACCAAATGGTCATTCTTTACGTAGCTACAGTAGAAAAGTGTGAAGAGACTACATTGATTAATGCATTTGCATTGTAAAAGGAAAGTACAAAGTACCAGGATAATCAGATGCTGAGCAAAAAAGATTGTTCCTGATAGGAAAACCAATAACACAAAAACTAAAAGTATTAATCTGGTTGCCAGAAGCAATGTTTCAATGCATGCGTGACCTGACCTTGAAAATCCAACGTACAAAAATATTCAAAATTATTCAAAGTGATACGAACATCTTGGGGGAAAATGAGAAAATAAATGCATGTTCAAGGGGGAACACGAGAAAATAAATGCATGTTCAATTGTTCGTTAATGGAAAACTTCACGCCAGTGAGGCACTTTCTGTTAGGCAAATTTTTTGCTTTCACTGCATCACTAACTGGCACTACTCCTATCTCTACTGCTTACACCATGTACCGGTATTTTAAAAGTTTGTTGGTCATCAACATGTGCAGTATTTGCATTTTCACAGCTTTGTCTTTCTACGCATAATGGGGTTTTGTTCACTCCACTATTACAGTGTGGTGATTTCTTTGGTGTTAGTGATGCTGCTTCAGATTTGATAAACTGTCTTTTATCAGTTATTGCTGGTGAGCTACTCCGGCAAGTTCTAACCTTTTGACCCGCTGAGGGCGATTTTTCAATTTTGTTTGATCTGCCTCTTTGTGGTGTTCCATGGAACTTTTCGCCAGGTTTTACCTTTTGTGGAGTAGAAGGTGATCCTCTAAATTGAGCTGATGTCTTTATTGGTGTACAACTTGCGCTTCTAGGTTTTCGCTGCGGGGAATTCACTCGGGCACATGTCTTTGTCGACATCAACGTTAACGAACTTCTTCCATTTCTATCTAAAGATCGTTTAACAGGTGTATCCGGAGTACAGCATATATTATGCTTCATTCCTTTTTTAGGCGTTGAAAATTCTGGATCTGGAATTCTCCAGCTTTTACTCTGCCCAACACTTTTGTCTACAGCTAATATGAGTTCCTTGTCTTTTGCATCTATTTGCTCTTGCAAGTACTTTTTCACATCATCTTCCCTGCCGATTAGCTCAGGAACGTCTAACTTTGAGTCAAGATTATAATACAAGTCATTTATTTGTCGAATGCATATCCAGTGTTTACGCTTTAAAGGTAGACTAAGTAGACCCCATTTGTAGTCAGTTGGAATGTTGAGTATAAATCCTCGAATATTGCTAAAGACCAAGCAGTCAACACTTCTGTGAAACAAAAAACAGCTGTGATTTTTGCTGCAAACAGATATATTGTGTTCAGATGCGCATACTACATTAGTATGCAAAATGTAGTTGCTTTTACAAATGACTTGTTTCGTCTCACTAAACAAATAATTTAAAATAATAACGACTTGCGTTTCATGTACGTTTTTAGAAAAATTAATTTTGATTTTAAACCAATTAATGTTTTGCGCCAATTAGTATTATTGTTTCTGTAGGTTCTTGGAGAAGTCAAAGGTAATACGTTTTTGTGAAAGAATTCCAAGTATCTCTTCATTGTGATAGACATGATTATTCTAATACAAAGTATCATCTACTTATTACTATAAAGCAAGTTTACTATGAAGTAAAGACGTTTGTTTAGCTATTTTTTGACAATTTCACGAATTTTGTGTCACCACAACTAATTTTGTACATTTCCTCAATCATCAGTCATTGATTCCATTCTTGCATTGCTAATTGTTAGGTATGACATATTTTGCCACTTAAGTAATTTGAGGGGTTTAGGCCCTACATTTAATTATGTAATTTTGCATAATTTACTTATAGCTTCACCTGAAAAATATAATATATCATCAAAATTTGGAGTTGGGTTTTAGATTTTTCTGGTTTACACATTTTTCGTCTCATGGCTGGGGATGACACATTTCCTCTCAGGCAAATTTTTGAAAACAATTCCTGATGAATCAGCACTGAACATGCAATTATGTTAAGTCAGTAGAATGAAATTCCTAATTACATCAGAAAGGTTACAGCATACAAAGAGGACTAGAGGTCACATTTCCACCTATCTGAGATGGCTAAACTGGACAAATGTATAGGAAAACATCAACAGGTATAAACATCTGAACTGAAGCCGAATTTCGACTGAAATGAGAAAAATTATGTGTTCAGTTCTGCTTTCATCCATTAATCAAATCAGATCATAGGCTGTCATTATTACGCATCACCCGTATTTGTACAAATAACGTATAACACAGACATATACTTATACACATAAAACTACACGTGAAACTATTTCAACTTACCTCCGTTTGTCAAACCATATAGTTTCACAACCATTCATTTCTAAAGCTGCCATTATTACATTTATGTCATAGTTTCCTAAGCCTAGTACACTTTTGTGCGGATTGACTAAGTGCCCAGGAGACAAGCTGAAATAAAGCAAATGCATATTATATACACAAAAACCATAGCAACTGTGCATGTGGTGCATAATTATAAATAAATACACTGTTGCCTTTTAGCATTGATTAACAAAGAAGGACAAATAAACAACCAGAAGTCACACATGGATTGTCGTCCATATAAAAGTAGCTACAAATCGTATATTAATGTTAACGTTCACAGATTTATAGTGTAAATTTGATATGCCTGTCCATACGTTTAACAGGAAAGCTTCAAACAAAACACGTAACTGAAAATACAAAAATTACGAACCCCTTAGGCCTTTAGGGAAGAAAAACGATGTAAGTACCTGTGACAGATGTCATCTAGCATTTGTTTTGTAAATGCATTTTCTTCTTGAAATAAATTATTCAATGCATGAAGAGCGCAGAGCTCTTTGACTTGCTTCTCGTGGTAAATGTGAGATACCTCCTTGTTAACTAGATTAGGTTTATTCATTTTGTTTATCAGCTACATCTACAGTTACATATCTAGATCAAATTCCAGAACAATCCAAACTGCTATCTGGAAAAAGAAATAATTATAAAAACATTTTAATTAAGTAGTAATGTAATTAGCCTTTACGTAGACTGCAAGACAATTTAGGCCTACTGGCAATAAAATTTTATTATCACTTATATATATATAATGCAGTTGCAAATTCCTTTGATTTATTTAGAAATAAAATCTTGAAATTACTGCCAAGTCTGATGCTTTTTTCATTCAGTTCTAGGCACAAGTATTGACCTGGAATGAAATTATGTATTTATAGTATAAAATGTTCAATTCTGAAGTCTTGTATAAAAAGCAACATTAAATTTCACATGTAACCAAAGCTACTAGTCAAAAAACATAATTCAGTCGCCATCGTCATTATCATGTTCATTTGAACCATTTCGTTCATTGTGGCATTGGATGGGCAATAGCTAGAACAGGATTACAGATGTCATGAATTTGAAATTATTGCCAAATCTGAATCTACACCGAACCTCATTTTATAACAATTTTCGAATCAGAATTAAATCCGAATCACAGTTTAAAATAATTTTCAAATCCAGATTGAACCAGAACCTCGATTCAATAATTTTCAAAACGGAACCAAAATTTTTTAGGTATTCCTTTAAACCAATTCTTATTCGAATCTACTCAGTTTTCAATCAAATTGTGGCAGATTAATAATTAATTAATTATGGTAGTGATTTTCACGAAGAATGATTACAGATGATCTGTCTGTGCAGCGCAGTTAACAGTAATTTTGTAATAATAAAGACCATGGCCGAGTTATTTTTTAGATTTTTCTGCCAAATTTTTCTGGACTAACAAATTATTTGATATAAAAAAGGAGAAGTTAGTCAGAAAAACTCCATGGCGGTGCATTGTTCTGCATTCTGTTAAAAGGACACATGTAAGAAATCTTAGCATTTTTATTGAAACTAGCAGTTAAAATCTTAATGCAGTGCGTGCTTTTGTGTAGGATTTCATGAGTTGGACACGTGCTGAAACTAAATATGACGACATTTGCATACTTGAAGTAGGACAATATTATCAAAAAAGGTAGCGATTTAAGTAATTTTCAAGTAAAATTTCAAAAGAAAAGATTGCATAATTGCTTATGTAATAAAGCACTACCGAATCGCTTCTGCAGCTGAAGCTAAACTGAATTTTTTTAAAATTTCTGTTGAATCGGGTTGGATCTTAAGTAACAAAGAACTTCAGTGGACCAATTACCAATTACCTAACTGTCAAATTAAAAAAACGAAGTATATGATAATATCTAGAGAACCATTAATATTCCTGATAGCTTAGAGTTGCGTATGAATAATAGTATCATCCAGGTAGTACTATACATCAAATATCTTGGCATCTTCATAGACAATAAATAGGTCTTGGTACATGCATACACAAAATATTGCATCTAAAATGAACAAAACTATTGATATTATGACAAAATTAAAACATTATGTTGATACATTAACTTTCAAAATGGCCTATTTTGCTCTGTTTACCCCTACTTGCAGTATTGTGTACTATGATGGGGAACTGCACCTGCTAATGCACTACAGCCTGTGACGACTGCATAAAATAAAATTGTAAAAATAATGACATTTGCCAAAATTCATGATCCTGCAAGTCCTTCATACATCAAACTCAAATTACTAAAACTAACAGACGTTTACAAAATGGAACTAGCTAAACTTATGTACAGACACTAACAATTTGCTCCTTGAATTACACAGTAACTATTTTATAAAAGTTAGGCGAATGCACAATTATTCAACAAGGTCTGCTACAAGTGACAAATTTGGGAGTTCAATTCTATTAAGCATAAAGGTGTAGTTTCACGAAATGAGTTGGTTAGTGAAATTAAAAATGCAAACTTACTGCATGTATTAGCCAACCAGTAAGATTGAATTTAACACATAATTATAACGTCAAATGAACATAAATGAATTATATTGTTTGGCAGTACAGTTGAATACAATCTATTTATATGTAATTTGCTTCTCTTTTTCTTCTTTGCTGTCTCTGTTGCTAGTCTATTTATTACAGTTTATGTCGACTGCTTTTTTGAATCATCTTTAATTAACTATTAGTCAACCTAAACCTGTCTTTACAATGATTTTCTTGTTATAAGTAATGCACAAGTTTAAACATGACCATACCAGTATTAATTTACAATACTTTTACATAATTTAAAACTCAAAACACCTTAATCATAAATGGCATATCTCTCTAAATTTAAAAAATAACCATGTTTGAGTAGTATTAATATAATAGGTAAAATGGTCTTTGTATAATATCATTAATATAATTATTATCAAACACAATTTTGGGTTGCTTTATCAATGATACTTACATTCTTAAACTTACCATTTTTGGTTCATATCCACATTAATAACATAATATAATAACATTACTGTTATTTGCTATTCATTTAGTTTAAAACCAGTATGGCCTAACATGCAACTGCTGTTTTTTTTTACTTTTCACTATTGCATAACCAGATTAATTTGTTAGTTATTTTGCTTATAATTAGTTAGTTTTGCCCATAGAACTCTGTTTTACTAATTTTATTTTTACTGTTCTGCGTAAATCTGCATAATTATATTTTCCATAATTGTTTGCCATCAATTTAATCTTTATAAATCTTTACTTTGTTATAATATTTTTATAAACATATTTATTTTCCATCTCCTTTTGTATACAGAACAAAACTGCTTAACATATTTCAGGAATTAGTAAATACACTATTACAAAGTTGAGACATTAATGATTAGATATAGATACCTATGTTTTAGTAATGACAGTACATCAAATGCAAAATGTTAAAATAAAGTTTACTGAATGGGCTTGAAGCTTTTATAAATTCCTGTGTTAAATCAAAAATAGTCTCATTTTGGTCAAGATTGAACAGTGAGTTACCATGTAATAAATTGTGCATTTTAGTTTTGATGTTTAATTCACTAATATTAACTGGAAGAAAATTTGAATTTTACTACAGGTTAAATAAACTTCACTCGAGCACCCCCCTGCTCTCGGCGTGCAATGGACATTCCACCATATAGTGCTTAATATAATGATAGCCGTACATAATTAGGACTGACAATATTATCAATGGCAGCCTTGCAAATTTGTTTGCTGATATCATAGTTCGGTTGAGAAAATCCCACCCTCAGACGTGTATGATGAATACTATATGGTCTAGTACCATGCAAATAATAAGTTGGTCTTGTAAAAAAAAATGAAAACATATAATAATATTTGCTCGCTATGCTGAAATTAGTAGACTCGCTATTTAGGGATGGTAGACTAGATGACCACTTGGTCCTTTGCCATCCCGCCCTTCTGAGATTTTGTAGCTTATTGTTAAATACTATTTTGTGATTCTCATTTTGAAGGCAATAAATTATTCAAATTTTTATTACTATTCTTATGGACTGAATCGAATCAAAGCTCCAATTCAGATTCGAAGCTCTCGTTATAGCGGAGCTCTGTGACATCCTTAATCGGGATAGGCAAATTCCTGTGTCGCTTCTTAAACAAGTCCCTATTTTTCTAACTTTTACTGCAAGTTTAGAAAAATACAAAAATGAACAAAGCAAGCACACCACAGCTATGAAGAATTGAGAAAATACATTCATCACAAAAAGTCTAAGGAAATCTTCATACTATCTGAATGCCAATGAGTTCATGGGCCAATTTCTGACCGATCAACTTAGTGTTTTATAATTTCAAAGTCGTTGACGTCAAACTGAAACTACGATTTACAAAATAGGCTAGTAATAGTATTACTAACCGGTACCATCATTATACTCAATTTATAGTACAGCTATAACTAGTAATAGTATAAGTATAAAGCCTATGGCTATACTATAAAGTCAATGGCCGCTGGCACACGATGTTTTACTTCTACCAAGTGAGGGTAAGACACGCACTATGACACTTAAATTCCCGGTATCTACATTATGTGTAATACAACCAAGAATTTATCAGACATAAAATAATAAAACAACTAAAAACAGAATATTTTGCAAATTTTACTTTCATAACACGCAGGTTCGACTGCGAAAAAACGATGCAACACAATCTTAGTTTCAGCAGTACGGTAACCCAAAACAAACTTTTTTTGAATCGTAGTGGTTTATATAACGAATTACCTGTGTGCATTCAATTTATACTGAATAGAATATCAATTCATGTCACAACACATTGAAAATTATTTTGCTTTAAAAGATACATGAAATTTCTTCTGCCCAAATCTTACTTATAATGCATTTTTGGGTTTCGCCGTGATGTGCGATAGTTAGAGTACATCCTGCAACCGGTTACTTTACAGTTCATATTTTCATATTTTGCATCACGTCTCTGCTGAACTCCTTTCTATTTCATTTGTCTTCTCTTTTTCTCTATCTTATTCTATTATTTTATCTTAACTATTCCCTGTTTTTCTATAGTTCGTTCTCTTGTTAATTAAGCAGTTTTTTCTCCACTTTTCATGGTGGTCTCACAAGCTTTGCAGCATATATTTCCTGTTAATAAGCTATTATGTAGTTAGTAACTATACTAATATAGTTCTTTTACAATTATTGTAATTACAATTACAATAATCTACAACATCAAATTGATTTGATGTATAGCAGTTACAATGTGATAATGTAATTATGCTGAAGTGGACAATAAATTATGTTAATCATGTCGATTACCAAAAGTGACAGGCAAGTGAAGACATACGTGCCATACTACTCATTGTGACTGCACTAAATGCTAAAAGCACTTGAATCAAAAGTGATATACTACTCACTACGACTGTCTTAAAGGTGAAAGGTACTTGATCTTTCAAACAATATATCTATACACCGAAATCCACAAACAACAATCATACATATCATAACTCATGTTCATATTATATATGTGTAATATGTTTTTATTGTACTCTAATAGTAAACATAAATTATGATATTCAATGCAACTAACATGAATTCAATTTTACATCTCTGTTGCTGAATAGATTAATCTTAACTAAGGTCTTTTATTCAGTATTTAGCAGTCGTATATATAAAGGTATTAGCAGAAATTTGAAGAAAATCTGCATAGAGGCTAGCATAAAAAACAGAAACGCAATTAATAAGCTACATACGTCAAAAATGCAACAAATGACAATAACAATTATAAAAATAACTGGAAAAGTATGCAAATTTTTCTGCACTTATATACAAAAGCATAAATAAAAAAGTGCATCCAATAATTTCTAATCTGTGGTCCCATTACAGTAAAAGTGTCAATTTTGCAACAAAATCACGGATCTGTAAAGCAGCTCTATTATTTCTTTCATTATAATGTATAATAGACTATTAATCCTACAAAGATACATGCCCACTGAACTAACCATCGCACTGTCCAGAAACAACTCAACATTTTCAAAAATAGAGATAAATTGTGTGCTATTACGCAAAACTGTTTGGAAAATAATGACTGGAAATGTCAGACAGTTACAAGACACATAGTGAGATAGCTTGTACTAGTCATACGACAAAGCAAAGCAGAAATCTGCAAACTGATAAAATTTCACAGAAATTGTGCAAGTAATGGTAGGAGTTTATACAGTATATACAAAGAAAGCAACTTTATTTAAAATACATTTACCTATACTTATATATTATATTTCGTAGGGTACACATTATATGGATCTAAATGGCTATTTATTTATGCAATTTCAGTAATGCAAATATACAATATGAACACCATTTACATGTTTGTTATTTTACTTTTATACCTATTACATCTAAACTAAACACATACAATTAGGAATAGCTAAACAATACAAATTTACAAGAAATGCATGTTTTTAGACGTTCATGATTTTATTTTGGACCAACTTGCACCAGTAGTCAATATGAACATATTCATGAAATTAGAGTGAAAAGACAAGATAACCAGCAATCTATTACATTGTTTAAGTAAAAATGGCTGTGCCAAGTCCAATTGTATATACACACACACACACACACACACAATGCAAAATAAGCCTTATCAGAAATGCTGTCAGCATACCGGTAATAATTGCTCTTCTCAAAATACACCACAGCCTTAAATTTTAAGACTGTAGATATACCTATTAAGATAACGTAAAAAATGTAGGTATTTACAGTATTGAAATAATAACATTTTTCTAATAGAATTTTTTACCTGAAACTATAAGTAACTGCAGCTTGTCAATTTAGTCTACATTTCAATCCCTAAACCCACTAACAAACAAGTTAAAAAAGCAGACAAAAAAGCTGAGAAGAAATGCTCTAGAAATATCAAATGATAAAAGGGAGATTTTCTATGTGAGTACTACTGCTTTCCTATGATTCACGACTAGGAGTAAACACGAAAAGTTTATTCTTTTTGTAAACAGATTTAAGCAGACTTTTCAGACAGTAAGCTTCCGAATCAAATAACCTTTGCATCATTTACTATCCCATCATCGAATTACATTTCAACTTCAGTAGTCATCATTTACCAGAATGACACCAACCCTAAGACCATAATACAATATTTCTCACAACTAGCAAATCTTGATGTTAGTATTCAAAAAATTTGCAAAATTTGAAACAGTTAAAAACTTAGCCCTTTTCAACATGACGCTTAAAAGACAAACATGGCACTGCCTGCACTATAAGTAGGCAACTTTTTTCACTCATACAGCTCCTTTAAGATGGTTTCTAGTTTGCTCATGGCATCCCAAATTAAATTTACAAAACTTTTCCAACTGTTATACATCAGTAACTTTTCAGGAGTTTTTCCAATTTTAATAAAATTAGTACTAATGAGAGCTTAAAAGAAAATAGCCATTTGTTTTGCGATCAAATAATGAAAAAACAATATGCTAAAAACTAACATTTTGTGACTGCTGGCAATCCACCATTAGTGATCGCTTAGAAATCAATAATTAATGAAATTAGTTCCTATATCTTGATAAAGAAAAATACAATCATCGCTCAGTAGCAAAGAAAAAGTTAAGTAAAGCAGCAAAGATATCCCAATAGTTCTGTCCGTAATCACTAATGAACTACATCAAAATTTAATCTGTGTCTGCAAAACAAGGTTGTAGTTGAGCAGGCCTAACTAAACCTAGTACTGGCAAAAAGACACTCATAAGCACCATGATAAATCACTTATATAAATGTGCTGGTTAAGACCCATTACATTTCATAATAAATAAACAGAAAAAATTGGCAACACAAAGTAACTATTTCATATTTTAAACTAAAATTTGAAAGCATTTTTTTAAAAATCAAAATGAAATATTGTTAAAAATGACAATTAAGTGATTCTGGTTGTCAATACTTTATGATACAAGTTACCATCATTCATGCTATCATGATTCACGATGAGATCAGCAGAACGCTGTGTTTGCTTCCATGTCATAGTCCCATGTAATGTTGTTGACCCTGTGATGACTCTGCATCATCTCGTTGCTGTCGGCCGAGTTTGAATTTTCTCTTACTCCGTGTTTTTGCTCGAGGCTCTGGCACTATTGCTTCCCTAGATAAGAAATGAGTGTTATCATCACACTACAAAAATTACTATAGCACATTTAAAGAACATTTTGTGTTATTCTTCTTTTGTTCCAGCTATTAAACAAATGTTGTTATTCTTTACAGCTGAAGATTTATTTGATATATGGAAACCATCTAACACAAAAATAAGGACATATCCTAATTTAAGCATTTATCAAAAATAAGCAAAATATAAGACAATTTATCACAAAACTCTAAATTAACCTTTAAAGTTTAAACTTGAAATATTAACTACTTGGCAAAGAAATGCCTAATTCGTTGTATGAACACGACAACATTTCACATTTCAGATGTGCAACATTTATCAAAACCTGTTGGACAAAAAATGCAAGTTTCTTCAAAAACTAAAGCTCAAGTGGGTAGAAAAATGATAGCGTAAATTTATAGTATTACAAATGAAGCAATTAAGTTTATGAAATGTTTGAGGATCGTCACACTGCAAGCCAAAATCTAGCACTCAACCACCCAGCCTGCAGGTAAGAGAAATAACTGGGAACAGTGGAACTACACTCACTATTACGGCATAAGGTAAAAATGTCTTGTTGGAATATACTTCTGGTACATATTAATGGAATATATTGGCAAAAATGTCTGTTATATATTTCTTATCTGCCTTCAACAAGAAAAATAGATGGAGGCAATATGACAGCTGAAATAGCCCAGAAACAGTTTTCCTAGCAGTCATTCATTGATTTACTTACCAGGCTTGGTGCTGCTTCACTTTCATATTAAGCACACACACACTGGTAACTCAGTACTTTTAGTAGATTATGTAGAATGAGAAAAATATCAGGCTACAATGTGAACAACTGAATAAGAAAGTTACCCGAAAAATGGCAAAGTTTGTATAAGAGTTTGCTGACAAGGACTGGCTGCTAGCTCAGGAGTTTCCTGAAGCACTATATTGACCAAACAACGCAAGTAGTGCTGTAATTTTTTCCGCCTTTCTTCGACAAATTTCAGTTCCTGTAAGAAGAAGGTCCTTAATTTTCTGGATAAAAGATCTGGATCATTTTACGGTATGCTCTTTTCTTTTTTCAAGAGTGCAAAAATTGGCAAACCTTACTAAAAGAAAGTGGTAATCAGTATTTCAACTTTAAATCAAATTATTAATGTGTATTTAAGTAAAGTTAAAATGAACTTTATATATACAAAATAAATGTGAATTAAATATCCAAATTTACAAATTAAAAAAGTCACTAAAGATGTAGTAATATGAAATTTGCTAACCTTGTTTCCAATAACTTTCTTTGGTGGGAAATCGAATGTATTTACAATAGGCAATTTTCGCTTAACAGTAGAGTGGAGTTCATAAAATTGTGCATAACGACGATAAACATTCCATTCTTCATCACGGATCCGAACATAAACCTAAATATATGTATTTAGAACATCAATAACCAACACATCCATGATGAAATACAAACATGAGATAGTATGCTTTGTTTTTCTATAAGAAATGAACTCTCGTCCATGGGAAACTAAAACAATGTTTATATTGCACAGACAGAAGATTTCCAATGATTTCTGACATATGATTTTTTCCTAATCCGTCATGTCTATCAAACTTTTAGATGACGAATTCCTCTAGCCAGGATCTCTTGGGTTCTCTTGGGTCAATAGTTAAAAAGACACAGAGAAAATCTTATTCATATATATATATATATATATATATATATATATATATATATATATATATATATATATATATATATATATATATATATTTAAGACGGCAAGCTGGTTATGAGGCATGTATTAGATGAAATTATAATGTATACATTTTATTGTAAGAAAATACTCTTGTATAAAAGCTGCATGTGCATGGGGAAGGCTATTCTTTTTTTGTAGTAACTACTGCTTATGTTTTGTATGGAACAGCAAAAAAAATAGCAATGTCATGTACCTGATAAACATGATGTGCATCAGAAGTCTTCCCCCGGAGAAATGCTGATGGAATCCAGATATTAATGAGAGCTCGAGCAGCAGCTGTCATTGAAGACCTGTAAGCATTTGCAATAACCAAAAAACATTAACAGGTGTATAATTTTACATTTGTAAAGCCGCTGTCAACTACTAAAACAATATTTGAGGAGCAAACAGTAAAATGACTATTTTTTTATAGTAATATGTTTGTAAACATAGTAAATCTGGCTGCAATTACTTGCAAACTTCACAAAATATAAACTTACGTGTCATAATCTGAAGTAATACTAACATCATCATCTGATGTTTGACCTTCTTCTGGTAACTAAAAATAATAGAAATTCAGTGCAATAAGTTAAGCTTATAACCGCAGCAATAATTTAGTTTGCTTAGGCCGCAATAAAAAAGGCAACAAGTATTTTTGTCACTAGTAGTGCATCAGCAATTTCAGTTTTCACACAAAGTTGTTAAAAACAAAAACTTACTCGTACCAACAGAGGAGATTATCAGAAAGGGTTAAATAAAAAATTTTCAAATGCAATTGCTTATACTGTACATATTTTGTTACTGCAATAAAAAATTAGAAGAAAACAGTAACACAATATATTAGAATTATCCTCAACTGCCGAAATATTACAAAATTATAGTCAATTAAATTCACATTTTAGCATATAGCCATTTAAAGCAATAAAAGCTAGGATAACAAAATATGTGCTTACCGGACCTCTCAAATCAACGAGTTCTTCTTTAAGTCGTCTTAGTTGTAAATCCTTCTGATTTAACTGCCGATGTAAATGCTCATTAAATTCTACTAATTCCCCATGCATTTCTGCTACCTGAAATTTAAATTTAAACCTAAATTGTTAAAAAAATGT
The DNA here is from genome assembly GCA_030141605.1 of Tubiluchus corallicola. Lineage (NCBI taxonomy): Eukaryota > Metazoa > Priapulida > Priapulimorpha > Priapulimorphida > Tubiluchidae > Tubiluchus > Tubiluchus corallicola. Next base: position 185,906 of record JAQGDQ010000081.1, on the reverse strand, counting down.
CAAATTAAACTTTGATTGTACAGCCCGTCAAAAAGACCAAATCAACGAAAATAAAAAGTAAAAACAATAATTATATATCCAACGCAACGATTTATAAATAAATTTAGGCTCTGCAAGTGTGATAATTGTGAACTACATTCTAGTAGTACCTAGATTATAAGCAGATTGTTTATAAAAACATAGTCGATCTATAATGCACAATGACACAAAGTTCAGTAATATGTAAAATAGTACCTGGATAAGTTTAGACTCATATTGGCTGGCTTCGTAGCTATAATCACGCTGAGATGTCGAAGGAGGAATAGCAGGTTGGATATTTTCAATTAACTCAGACAATGCTTAAAATATAGCCAAATAATATAGATATAGAGAAGTAATATAAATTTATTAGCTATAAATATAACATAGACAAGTGCCTACCTCGCAAGCTATGACAAAAGACAATTTTTAAAATTTAAAAGATAAGTTCTAATAAAAGATGATATAAGTCCAAAAACTAAAGCAGCAATTTTCAGCCAAATGGTAAAAGATTATCTGTTAGATTAGCTAATCATTTTTTCTGTAATTTATTGAAACCTAACTATTTTCATGCATAGAATGGTATTTAATTGAAAAACTGAGCGAAGGAGTAGATTCCTTTTCTTTAGTAGAACCTCATTAAAACTGCTGTCAAGTAATATACGTATTTGTGCAAAAAAACCTAAAAATATTAAACACAAATGTTGCTTAGAACTTTATAAAAATAATGCTTTTAATGATGATGATGATGATGATGAATATGATGATAAAGATGATGATGAGACGACAACGACGATGATAATGACAGTATAAAACAAGTCGTCACCAACAGGTAATTGTTTCATGTAGCTACAATCAATGAAAAGTGGCCGATAATTTTGCAATGTGTGGCATATTAACATGAAAGCAATTAATTACAGTAAGCTTACTCTGGTCATTTTGTGGACCATCTCTCTTTAGCATCTGTACTGCTCCAATGTATTTCTTCAACTGTTGTTTTAATAACTCATTTTCCCTGTATTATATAAAAAGAAAATACTATAGCTATTTTGTACAATTGTTTCAAAATAGAATGCTCCAATTCTCAGCAATTTGCAGTTTCCTAACAGTTTGGAACTCACCTTTTCAGTGCTTTAATTCTAGCTTCAGTTTTTTCCTCGCGCTCGTTTGCTTTACGTTGAACTTCATCCAGTTCTCCACGTAGTGTAGCAGCGGTTTCCATCTCAATCTCCAACAGCTGCCGAATTGATCGATTCTGCTCCTCCATATCTTCACGGCGGAGCATCATGGCAACCAGAGCTTGTCTCATTTCAGCTAGAAACATGCAAGATACTTGTTGTTATGCATTTAGCATCATTATATCTTACGATGAAATGTATGTTAAAACATTAATGTAGTACATATACTTTTCCACCAAATGATGACACTGTAATGTTAAAAAATACTAATATGAGTCAAAAATAAGCTAGTCTTTTATTGATCATCCTTTGGGGCCATTCTCATAAACTCTTTTTTGCATAACCGAGGGGCTGCTTTAGTCAAGCTTTAAAAAAAATCTGAAATGCACCAGAATTATCAGTTGAGCATATACATTTAATTCAGACATCTAAATATATAGTGTGAATATCAAGGCATCTTCTCGAGCTTTAAAAGCTCATATGGAGAAAAAGGTAATAGAAAAAACATACGAACTTGGTAAACTACTGCAATACATCTTCAGGTAAAAAAACATGCACAACAAAAATTCATGTTGATGCTTCAATTTATCTTTACAAACAAACAGCATTTACCAGGTGTCATGGTTTCATGTGAAATCAAGCTTGTCATACCCGGACAACTATACCGATGACTTCCAGCTATAGTAGCAGTACTGAAAAAAGTAAGTAAAATTTACTTGTGGAAAAACACTAACAGAAATGCTAAGTTACTCATTAATTTCTGTAACTGCAATAAATTTAATATGAATTCTATGGAAAAAATTAAGTGTGTAAATCATGGAAGCAACGTCAATACTATCCCTTTTAATGTTTAAAAAAAACTTAATACATATGCAACAGCATGTTGTGTAAAGCTGAAACTAAACAAAAAATTGAGCAGCTAAAAATTATTATCTTAATCTTAAAGCACTGCAAATGCAACAAAAAGACTTTAATTTTAATATATTTAAAAGCAGATTTTAATATATTCACCCAGGTGTGTTTGCCATCTGAGAAACCGTAACAATAGCCTGACCCCCACGTCCAGTATCTAGCGAACTAACACTTGCTGATTCTGCTTCTATAAAGAGAAATTTCAATTGCAAATAGAATTACAAAACAACGTATATATACTGTGTCACTAGGTTGCATCAATTAGTGGAATACAAGCAAAAACTGTATTAACTATCAAGACAACCTTGGGACAATTAACTGTGGAAAAAAATTGAAAATGTTAAAAAGTTTATCTACAGACTTTAACAGGTTCGAGCCAGTCGCTAGTCGATCTCACTGTCCAGTAGTATTTTAACATTAATGACTGTAAATAGCATGGCTAGAACGTCATTTCTAGCATTTCGTACATCACCATAGTTTTAACACAGTCTTATTAGTTTGAAACAAGCAATCAAAAAAGGTAAGAGAATTCTACCCTTAGACTCATCTTACCATTCCTAAAATAGTAAAGGCAAAGTTCATTACAGAACTAGGGTAATATTAAACTTGAAAGTTTTTTGCTGAGATCAAACAAGTTACATATGCATCTACCACTTAGAAAAAATTCTTGTAATAATTTTGACTACCGCTACTGCTGCAGCAAGTTTCTCAGAAAAAAGGGATAGCAGCTTACCGGAATGGCACTCGTCAGGAGGAATTTGGTACAGATCACCCACCGAGACATCATTCACAGGTGTTAAAGTACAAGTGGTTGATGGACTGCCTTTAACAGCCTCCGTTGTGCCACTTCTAAGAAGGTAAAATAGAAATGCAAAAAACACAATTTTGCAAGTTAGCATCTATACAGTCAAGAATTTTTTCCATCAAATAAGTGTCTGATTAATTATAATGTCAATTAGTAAAACTAGATTAAAGTTCATAGCTTAATATGATTAATATGAGTAAAATAAAATTGTGTAGTAACATCAGTCTGGGCTTATACAATGAAACAGCTAGCTAAAACCTTACCTAGCTCAATTTTTCTTGTTCCCAACCAAGAATGTGCTAGCAAATCACTCTATGCACAGACTAATGCATAATTAAGTAAAGTCCACATAAAACAACTGTAGTTGCTGAACTGATGCAGCAGACAGCTGTATTTAACTCACATGTCAGGTCACAGTTGCTGTGGTATGCTTAACCCGTGACCCGCAGCAACTCGAGTGCGCACAACGAAACTGTGAAAAGGTTTATTAAGTAAAGTAACGTACCTTGCTTCTGGTACAGTCCCAGAACTAGCCGATGACTTAATTTGATCAATCACTTTAGCACTAGCAAGCTGCTTAATCTTCTTTCCTGGTTCAACATCATGTGAGTGGAACATCTTTGGTAAATGCTCAACCTCTGTGAGTTTTTCAGCTTGTTTTGTTCCTTCACCTTCACGTTTTTGGTTTTCTGTTGTTTCATCAGTTGAACTTGATAAGCCCGGGCAACTATCATCTGATGATAAATCTTCAGTTGTGGTTACAGGGAGGTTATCATAAATGTCATCATCAACATCATCATAAGGACCAGTTTGCTGCTCAACAGCAGCAGGTTCTTCTAGTCTTTCCTCCTGGTTTTGTATCAGAGAAGCATCGACAACCTCATTTGTATCAGATACTACAGTTTCAATATTAACTTGCTCAGTATTTGGAAGTAAGTTTGTTTCCACTGGTACATCAACAGGGGATGCAATTTCTCTTAATTGAAGAGAAAGATTACATTTTTTTACATCATCTGATAAAAAAGAATGATCATCTGATGTGGTTGGAGTGCAAATGAGGTTGACATCTGACTGTTGCTCGTCTGGTTCCGATGATATGCTTACTGGTAGTCTAGGTTCAGTAGTAGACGTATTTACAGTTGATATGTGTGAAGTTAGAAGATGCTGTGGTAAACTTTGTGACCGCACATGTTGACTTGTTACTGCAGACAATTTAGAGGAAATCTTTTCAGAAACTGGTTTTACTTGCACTGATTGGTTATCGGAAATATTACCAATGGCGGCAGTACAACCAGAATGTGGTGGGAATGTGTGTGTTGAGTCAAGCGACCTGTCAGAATAATCCTTCAATGAGAATTTAAATTTTGCAATCAACATTATTGTGCTGAATTAATTTATGGTTCATTAAAAGCAAAAATTTCACGGTTTTGATTATAACTTATAACAATCACTTCAAATATGCTATGAACAACAATTTATTTTACATCAAAAACCTCGTAAGGTTCTGTAACTTCTGTAAAGCAAAATTAATGTTTCCGTGCCTGTTAATGCAAATATACTAGTCACACTATATCAGAATACTATTGCAATCATATTATATTGCAAAAAAAAGAAAACAGACTGGTTGAAATGGAAATTTCTGCACCTTTTAACTTACCTATTTATTTTACACTACCTTGTGAAGTTATTGAATTTTTTAGAACCAATTTACAAACTTTGCTGTTAATTGAAGCAGGTCAATTAATAATTAACATTAATAATACACAGTTTAAGTTCAATATTTAATATGACAGTTTAATATGACAATTTTAAGTTCAAAAAAGAAAGCAAAAAGCATTTGGCCATTTTAAAGCATACCTTGGACTAGCTATTGATGAACTAACAATTGATGAAGACGAATCATCATCAAAAGAAACAATCTGCTGTGGCGCCTTTTTCTTTCGTTTTCTTTCTTTCTTTGGGTCTATAAACAAACGATTAGTACAAGATTTAATAGCAAAGGAGGAAAAAGTCCAAATGAGATTTATGTGACTTACTTCAAGAATGAGTATCAATCCTTAGTTACATAATTTATTACATTTCTATAATAACTTTAAACTGCTATACTCACCATTAGCCACTACAGCTACTACGGCTTTTGGCTCAGGAGAGATGGGAGTGGCTTTTAATGATGGCCATGGCAAAGCCGTGTCTTGTGAAAGAGCTGGTGATGGCAATCGACTGCCGTTCAGGTCTTCACTGTCAATACTGATGGCAAACAAAATTGATCCCAAGCCTATAAATCAAATATGTGTTAAAACTGGAAAAATGTTAGTAGACTTATGATTTTCAAAGGTTTGTGCTTAACGTTTATGTATGTATGTAGCATAACACGACATAAAAACATTATGAAATTTATTGCTTTTCTTGGTCCCCTTTTTTCTGTTCTATAAAGAATGTGAATATAGAAAAAAACTAATGCATGAAAAAGAGCAAAAATAATTGACCAGCAATACTGTGGCAATATTAGCACTTAACCGTGCATGCAGAGCCCAGTAACTTTGTTATCTGTGGTAATGCAATCAAAAAGTTTCAAATCATGCATAACACCACTTGCGATAATGTTGGTTAGTAATATAAAATATCGAGATACACTCTCTGTTATTTTCACAATTTAATAACCAAATCATGCCATACAGCATGAATATTACTTTTATTCTTACAAAAATCTTATTCTTTCCATTCACCAGCTAACACTATATGGCAGATACAAATAACATATTTGATTTGTTAAACTGTGTAAGCTTATATAAAGTGCAAACTATTATAACAGTTTTTTTTAGCAAGAGATCCAAACAAAATCAAATTTGGGACTTTTTTAAAAATAATCAAACCGTTGTTTAAGTTACAGAGCCTTACAAAGCCTAAGTTACAGAGATACACTAGCTTCTGTTAATTCAGCAAAAATGTTACTAGATTGCGACACAAACGTTGCAAACAAGTATGTAATAGTATGTGTAGTGCTGTGTATGTATTAATATGTGTCAAGTGCTGCCATATTTTGACAAGATAGATGAAGAATTATAAACTGGTGTGCCTTTAAGTAAGTAGTGTTAAAAATAACATTTACAAACCAGCAGCCATGACTGGTAACATGCTTGATCGTTCCTCATCCATTATAAATGCCCATTCCTCATAGAAGTGACTGAAATCATATAAAATAAAGTAGAAACACAAAAAATGTACTGAAAAATCTTACAAGGCTCAGCGATTATATTACCTAGTTAATAAATAATGATTAAATTAAAATGTTAAAAACACAAATGCTGTGCTAAACAAAAATCATAATTAACATTTCAAGCAAAAATCTACCAGTGGACTCTAAAACCAAATTGAAAAACTGAGAAACTTTTCCTCATTAATATCAATTAACTTCAGCATTTATTAAACGACGCTGTAAATCCGTTACGAGTTAATGTGACTCAAAAACAACTTTGAACTATGAAGCTGATAACACCAGCACAATAAAAACATACCTAATAACACCGGCATCATTCACCATCAAATGCATATATCTTTCTAATGAATGTTCGTTTAGAGATGAACGAAGCCACGCCCGCCCACGTCCCACGTCAGAGTTGATATGACGAAGCATCATGTACCTGATGAATATGTACATTAAGTAAACTAAAACAAAACCAACAAAACAAGCCAACTGATAAAGCCAATGAAATCTTGACATTCTACTATACTGATACGCAAAATTTCAAACCCTCTATATATGGTTATGGACGAGTGTATGCAACTATGCTGTGCACTTGCTACAGCAGTTACGTCTTCAGTTAGGTCAAATTTTGCAAACAGACAAGACCTTTACATATGTTGTCTGCTACAATATGATAACACATTCAATTAATCCATTCTGAAATTATTATCTAATGTGCAAGCAGCGCTCAGCTCCCTAAACTCGTAAATCAGCCCAACAAGCTAACATAGCCAATTTCACAGCACCTTTGTAAATTAAATTAACCATTGAGTACTACAATACAAATTCATTCAACAAGTTCAGCAGACTGCTGAGAATGCTATAACACTAAAGTGTTTCTGATCAAGTTTCATACAGATGTTGAACAGGAAACCTTTGCTTTCATTAGTTGATGCAATCACAAAATTTAATTATAAATTGTGACAATTTCTATTTCTGCATGTATAAAATTAATAAGCACACAGCTTGATTAGCAAACTAAGTACTAGTTGCTCTCTCACTACTCTGCCAAAAAAGGGAAGCAGTGTGAGATAAAAAGAGGCATATATCAATAACATCAGAAATAACACATCTGTTATGAACAAAACGTCATTGAGGAATGTCAAATCACATCTGGCAGGCAAAAGATTATTTTTAAAAAAGGCAAAATCATATTTAGAAAATGGAAAAGAAGCTGCGAAAGTTTCCCATTTGGCAAAGACAGAAAAGACTGTAGTGCATGGCTGTGATAAATCATCAACCTTTGAAAAATGTTGATGACTGACTAATGATCAATGGTAATATTCGGTTGCGTTGTATTAGTATGAAATAAAACGAAGAATCAAGCTTCTGACTGCTATTTTGTTATTTTTCCTCTAACTGATGCTGTAAGTTTTCCCCTACAATAATGAAGTGACAGAAACGAGTAGGGAAGTGTACAAAATCTTACTCTTATTGTATTAAGCAGTTATCAATCATGTTAATTTCTGATCAACCACTTGAGGTCGAACGTCGTAGTCGACTGAATTTCCATAAAGTCTGTTTATTGGAACAGCAATATCTACAAAAGTTATTTGCCAAAAAATAGATTTGAAGCCTTCGTATTTCACTACAGATTAACGTGAATAATAATGTCATGAAAATAAATTAGAGTACTCGTTTCAAGTAAATGAATGGCAGGCTTAAATTATTTAGGCTAAACAAAGTCTTTTTCTAAATGCCGCTTAAACAAAAGAATTTATTCAGGCAAGGTGCTTAGGTTATGCTGCCCAAGCTATAAAAACCTGTGCCACTAGTACTTATTAAACAGCATCCATATACATAACCAGCTACTGGCCCTGGGTAAACTTTTGCGAAAGCAGCTACATCTGCTATTGTTAGTCCTTAAAAACATCCCAGCCAATTTGGTCTAGATTTGGCTTTGTGAAAGACAACACTATTTCTGTTACTTATAACTTAAAGTGGTAAATCCAAGACAACTTTTGATACACATTTCACATTTATCCATTGCACTAAAGCCAAAAATGCAGACAGCAAACACATGTGAAAATTTCTAACTAATCAAAATGCAAACAAGCATAGATTTCATATAAAATTGCAAATAAATCATTTGTTGGCTGTGCACCTTTCACCTTCCTAATGCCAGAGTCTACGTGCTTCCTAAAACCAGAGTTTCAGTTGCAAACATTCTAAAAATTAATAGACAAATTGTTACCTCTCTAACTCATGTTTGTTGAGAAATTCTTTGACAAATTGCCAGAATATTGGTTTAGTGTCAAGACTATAACCAGCTACTTTCGTTATGCCAGTCACTTGTCTGGAAATAAAAAGTGTGTATTACAGCAATGTTTCCACTCATGTATTGAGCCATTTTAGTGCAGCAAGAAAAAGAAGATAAGTTCTCAAAGAAAACAGATATACAAAATGTATGAGCACACCACCTAACGAAAATCATTCTAACCTGTGACTATTTCATGCTATTGGGTTTAAATAAATATTACTAAAAATGCTATATTTTTTCTAAGTTCAGCATTGCAACTAAGCTGAAAACAAACTGATGTAATAGAATGATGAAACAGCTACTCCTGTTACAAACTATACCAGGGGAAGATAGTCTGTATTGAAAAATTGTTTAAACTAATCAGCAGTGGTTCAGGACAGATGGAGAAACATAGTATTCCTAATAATGTAAAGATCAGATAAAATACTTAGAACTTGCACTTACCTTAATGCAGACAATGTTTTGTTCATTGGCTTCATCCCATGTTGCAGGACACTTTCAAACTGGCTGCATAAACAGGCAACCCTACTATCACTATCTGTTGCCAGCTCTTTCCTCCCTCCAAACCTTACCTGGCACTGAGAAAAGTAAAATAGTTGTTGTTAATTTTTAAATTAAAAATTATACGGAGTTATAGTTTAAATTTATTACATACGACATATTAATAACCAACAATAAGAGGCAAAAGTGCTGTCACATTTATGTGTACTTTACTGTTGTATGGTAAACATGTGCAGCAATCTTGGTCTATATTGCTTATATAAAAATATCAGCAACATTTTTTACACGAACCAACTTGGAAAAGTAGCAGTGAAAACCATAATGGTAATTTACCTTAGAAAACTTTATATGATGACACAAAAAGTTGCTTGCACAAGTGATAAGTAGTAGTGTAAATAACTCAATATTATTATCATGTGCTATTTATATGTCGTTGTATTCAAATTAAAAGAGGCAAGTGTATAGTATAGTACTGTGTAATGTGTACACAGACACCAGAACGTGCGGCATCAGTACATGCAAGTGATCTGGCAATATGACAGAAAATAGGTCCACAAGGTGAGGAAGAAAAATCAATAAAAAGTTTGTGTACTCAATGCAGTGTTGCAAAAATAATATAACATATAGTCCCAAGAGCTAATGAGAGATCATGATGATATCATTGCAGTAGAGCAGACAACTGTGGCACAATGCAGTCAAACACTACTAAGGGCTTTGGATGACTGCTCTTCAGCTGTATGCAAACAAATTATCAAATTTTAAAGGATTCGGGGCTTTGTAGTAATTAACGTAAAGAAAAATGTAAATAAAAAATCTGATTTTTATGTTACATTTACTACACCTATGAAACAATATAAACATAATTAAAAAATGATTAAATTAAAACTAGGTGCTTAAAATTGTTTATGTTAATGATACGTTTTACCAATTACTGACTTTTCTTATTTATTAAAGAAAATTCTTTGGTTACTTGTAAGTCATCATACATGCATTGTTTTATCTGCCAAGTGTACACACATTTTAGTTGATAGATATAAAAAACCCAGTGCACTCAACAGTGCACAGACCACACGGTCTATGAGGGACAAGACTGAGTGCACAGTTACCAATGTTTATTCCACAACTCCTACAGGAAAAAACTAATAATATGAGAGTTTACCTGTTTTACAGCATCAAGAAGGTTGGATAAAAGTTTCTGTCTGTCACATTTTATCTGTTCTGGTTCAGGATCTGAAATACATTCACTTTCTTCCATTAACCAGAACGCAAATATTTTGTTTAACACAAACGAACCTTGTTAATGAAATTGCAACTGAAAAAACATGACCATCTGCTCATAACAAAATAATGTGTGTATGTGCAGTGCAGCAGTCTACTATGTACTAATTATAGGCCTATCATTTTATTTCTTGAGACATTATTTCTTTATTCTTTTAACCTTATTTAATGTAACTTTAGTTCCACTCATGGTGAATATTTACTGTAATTATGTAGAATAATATTGTATTATTACATTTATAAATTTGCTTAATTAGGAAATGACATACCCGAAATTGTTTTCTGAGCTAAAGCTAGCATTCAGCTGGCAAGCAATTGTAACACTACAGTAAAATTTCTCATACAAAGTACTTTGCAAGGCTACACAATTTGTGTAAAACACTATAAAATACTCCTACTTGCAACAACCTACAGTAGCTAACTTGTGTATATGTCACGTGACATAGCGTGACTTGCAAGTTGCCACATCCGGGTATTTCCCTCTTTTATGGTGGCAGCCATCGGTAAGCTGTGTGGTTAATTTGTTAACAGAATTTTGAAAATTTTGTTTCTTGCCTGTGTTGTTTGCTGTGTTTTCGTATAGTATAAAAAGTAACTTTTTCTTACTGTCTTAAAAAGTAACAGTTAAAAGATCATTTAACATTGCCACTCTAGCGTTATTGAAAATGCACTCGAAATTTGTTTAAACTGAACAAGAGCGTGTCTACAGTAACACCTTTGTGGGCTTCCCGCAAGGAATGTTCTTACAGTCTTTTTAATATCACGGCTGAATAATATTTACTTTTTATTTTTAGATAAACAAGATGGGTCGCCGACCAGCTAGATGGTAAGTTTACAGTACATGATATTTATCATACGTGGGTGTTTGTGTATACCTATAACTGTATTTAGCATGTTTAGATAATGTATTTTCTTCTCACTTAGGTAAACTAAACTTGAGTTTTATCATATAGCATCACAATTGTCATAGGCCTAACAGTTCTGCCGGGAGAAGATTTCTTTTCCCGACCACTTCACCCTCTCCATGAGCATCACTCGAAACTGTTTGTTCCTTATTCCCGAACTAATATCCATTCCCACTTTTTTGCCTCCCTTGTTGTTAACCTGTTGAACAAATTGCCAACTCCAATGTAGATGCACCATTGATACTTGCTTTAAGGCATCTTCGAGAAGGGACCGCAATAAAACTTTAGGTCCCTGTAACTTTATAACCTAGATTGTAAGGTGGTATAATACTAAATCTTGAATATAGCTGCGTGTATTTATACACCAGTACTCAATTTAAAATGGTGCTTCACGTGGCACGACAGTTTACAAATTTCCAAGGTTTGGCACATAGCAATAGATTTTACTCGTTCTTTACAATACGAAATTCTTGTATGCTCCAACTTAAAGGATAAGAAAAGGGGTAATTGAAGTAGGTTTCAGAAAAATCGCCTTAAAAAATTATATTACTTTATAGCAATTTTATGCATATATCTTACTCGCACTAAAAGAAATTTTAGTTCGTTTTCATTTTAAATCTCCTGCAATACTGTTCCAAAGTCGCCATTACATGACGCCATGTACCAAATGTAAATCAATGGAAGAAAGGACAATATTAAATTATGTGTCAAAAGACTTTCCGTGAAAATCTATATTACTTAGATTTTCGCTTACCTGCTAGAAAGACGTATGTAACTAGAAAAGAAAATTATTAATTATTTAAAATGTTTTCACCATTTGGCAAAATGTCGCTGACTCACCATTCAGGGTGCACCACTCACTAACCAGAGAACGTATTTTTAATCTTATTGACAAGATACAGTAATTTTAAATTTTATTTAGTTAGTGACTTGTGCGCTACGAATGCTCTGATTATTTTTTCAAACTTTACAAAATGTTATCTAAACTTGTTTCAAATGATCTGTCATGAAAATGTCTGCGTGTAACGGTCATCGCGGGAGTTTAAATTTACATGTTTTATACAGCGTGACTGCCAATTGAAGTCCTGCATGCAAAAAGGCAGTATGTAAGTGATATAAAATTTCAAAACGAATTTTTCAAGCTTTATGCTTATGAAGGGTTTTCTTGTGCTTTAACAACTTTTCGTGATTTTATTTTGATGAAATGAAAGTTACGAAAACAATGTGAAATTATAAATTACCATATTTTTTAGCAACATTTTGCTTCAAATACGAAAATCTGTGTTGCATAACTGATAAGACTAATTTTAGCATCTGAATAGACCTTGAAACTTCTTTGTGTGGTCTTACATGTGAAACAGTCTCAACAGTAAACATAGAAACTTGAATCATAATTTAGGGAGATTTTGGGCTTCAGTTGCATCTCTCCTGCCCTAATTCCAAAAGAATGCAGTCAGGTGAACAAGTTGTAATTAGCTCAACTCTTGCAACTGACAGAAACTAATTGCAATGCTAATAATAAGTAAGCAAAGTATAGCAAAGAGTCAGAAACTTGTTACAAAAATTGCTTATATAACTTATTAGTGGTTATAAAATACAAGCTATAAAACGGAAGTTTATGTTTATGTAACAGTATCTTTTTAATTGTAGTTATCGTTACTGCAAGAATAAGCCTTATCCAAAGTCTCGCTTTTGTCGCGGTGTCCCAGGTAAGTTTTAGGTTACATTTATTTACTTTGCATCAAACTATTGTAGATCTGTAAGTTTCTTGACCCTGTGAAAGACATTTGTGTATTTTGACTGACCAGTTGTCATTTTGCAATGATAATCACAGGAATAAAAAAATGCTTGGCGGGTACACGTGCTGGACTAGCTCATGCAATGCTTGTAACAGCCCCGTTACCTCCAAACATGATCTACTTTTATTCAAACTTTATGAGAATAAGTCAGTTAACTCTTTTTTCTTATTGGGTTCCAAGTGCACATAGTTTGTCATTCTTGTTTGTAGACAAACCATGGTCTGAAAACGGTTATACTAAACTTAAGTACATGAGTTTCACTTCATATAAAATATCTCTGCACTTTCTAATTACGTAAAACGGGGTGAATAGGGACAAAACCCAAGAAAAGTTATTAAAGCTCCTACTACATTGCAGAGTAAAGCAATCTACAGTTCATTGTGAGTTTATAAACCAACCTGATACATGTATTATCTGTCAAAGACTTTATGTCATTGTGAAGTCACTCCTGATTGCCATGGCAACTGTAAACCGAAGGAATACTAATAACACTGAATAATAAATGGTGGTCTAAACTTTTATTGCACAGGCCTAATCAATGGGCCAGATACCTTGTTTGTAGCTGGTAGTTGAGTGATTTATCTTCAGTAACACCTAACAATTTTTTCAATTTTGAGTCACTCTATTTTTCGTACATTTTTGAGCTGTTTTAGACTTAGTTTGATACAAACAACAGGGTGAATCGAGACAGCATGTCACACACGTATAAAAGACTCCCTGCTCAAGAACAATTCAATACAAAGAGCAAATTGTGCTAACTACAACCCATCCTAAAATGTTGTGTTTAGTTCTGAGATATGAGGTCAGTTGGAGAGAATGGCAAATTTTGAAGTTTGATTGATATATAACAGATTGTGCTATCTAGGGGCAGTGTTATCTAACCAAGTTTTGTAAATTTATCTTAGATGCCAAAGTAACTGATTTTAAAACCGAATGATGTATCCCTTTTCATCTCTTGTAATGCAAGATGGGTATAAGAACCAAAGTGAGATTGTCCCTATTCTCTCCAAAATGTGGGGCTAATAGAGACACTGATTTTTCAATAAAAAATAATGTACATTTTTTTATCATAAGTACAAACCTTTATAAGGTAGATATGTGACTACCAAACACAATTTAGAATAAAAAACTAAAAAAGTTATGGCAGTTTGAATGTAAAACTTGTCCCTATTTGACCCTTCTTACAGTATTCATTTTTCTGTTTTTTTATCAGTATCTTAGTATAATTTACACTGGGTCATTAAGATGTCATCTATTGAATGTACACTAATGATATGACATTTGTAAAGTATTTACTGCAGACCTGCACAAACAATGAAAAGTGACTTTATTATATGGCCTGTTTTGAAAATATTTTATATCTTAATATTACTTCATATGGTGTTGTAGAAATTAACTAAAGTGCTTCATATTGACATACTAATATTGGTGCGTGGTTAGCTGAAAATATTTTAGTTTCCAATTGTAAATTTTTTTTATTAAATTGCATAAAGGAATTATTGAGCTATGTACTCATGTTATTGAGCCAAGATGTTGTTGCCCAGATAGCATAGCAGAACTGCTGGAAATAGCTTAGCTTAACTGCTAGCCATGATAATTTATATGTACGATGTGGTCATGTGCAGTACTTGCGCATATCGTTTACAATATAAATACTTCTGTTTTTGTCTAAAGGCCCGGGTAACATGTTTTATCTCACACCTGGCCGGGATTTTTTTGGTCAGTTATATACTTAAATGACGCTGTCACATAAAACGTAAAATGCAATAATTATTATAACGTCGTTGTTTCGGCAAGGACGCAGCCATGTTTTTCTACGGCTAACTATCGGTCAACCATCTTGTATGACATTCGTTATCATTTTAGAGGTTCAAATCAGCATATTAATGGCCGAGTAGTATTGCCACTTATACCATAATTATCAGAACATATGTTCATATTGCTATAAAAAGAGACTATACGATAATTTTTAATTATACGATAACTTAGTAATGCAAAACTTAAAAAACAAAGCACGAAAAAATGTGCATTGAAAATAATTAATACATTACTGCTGACCAGTGGGAAATAAGCGAATTTTGATTTCAACTGATTTTAAATAGTCAACAATCCAGCTTTAAACATTCACTTTAAACATTTAAGCTTCAAAAAAATGTTTCTTTCCTCCCCTACTGACATCTTTTGAGCTCATGAGGTAAGGTAGAAACATTTTTTTGTAAAAATAATCTAAGGCCATACCATTGCTTGAATGCTAGAAAAACTGCTGTCCTGTCTGTTCAGTTTGTTATGCCGTGCGAGTGCCGATACTGATTAGTGAATAGGTAACAACTGTGTTCCATACTATTTCACTGAGCGATTTTGTTTACAATGCTAAATTACTTGTTTACCTCATTACATAGAGGATGTATTCACCTCCAAATGTGGCCGAGATAACTCTGCATTTCAGCACAATCAAATCTATATAATGCCTACTTTGGGACTGCAAAAAAAGTTGCCATTGTAGCGAGTTTGGCATTATAACGAGGTGCGTTAACACATACATGTCCATCCAAATATAGACATTTTATTTGCTAAAAATTTTGGCATTAAACAAGTTGGGCTTATATATGGGGGCATTATAATAAGGTTTGACTGTATATGGATTAGCCTTGATGGTGAGACAGATTCTGGTCCTACCATGACCATACATTATAAGTAGGGTTTTCCATTGAATGCAGGATTCCATCTTGTAGAATGCTAAACTTGTAAAAAATAAATTGTCATCATATTTGTATGCGTGAATAATGCTTTTAACTTTGTTTTTGTATGTTTTTTAGACGCAAAGATTAGAATATTTGACTTGGGTAGGAAGAAAGCAAGAGTTGACGATTTTCCTCTTTGCGTGCATCTGGTGTCAGATGAATATGAACAGCTTTCTTCAGAAGCCTTAGAAGCTGGCCGTATCTGTGCTAACAAGTACATGGTAAAGTTTATAAAATGTTTATGTTTAATCTGGTGTACATATACGTACCTATAAAAAGAGGATAATGAAAAGATTGATAAAATCCTTCCAGATTTGTATTACAGAATAACAGGTGCCTGAATCTTCTTCAATAAAAGATTTTGTATTTAATTCCTTTAGGACTGCAACAGTTTGCTGCATTTTGCTTGGGTTCATGAAAAACTGCTCTCATTAAGCAAAAGTTACATTATATTTGATAATTTTGGTAGGCGCCGCTTTAATTGACTCCAAAATGGTACGCGCCGCTTCTGTTCAAATATATATAAAAACTGTCGGTGATTGACTCAAATAAGTCCACATAATTGACTCAATGTTTTCGCTTCACGTGCTTCAATAAGACACTTTCGTGTGACTAATAAGCTTTTATGACTTTTATATCATCTTAGTTCACTTTTGTCTGCTTTGTTTGTAAGCAGGAACGTTTATGATATTGCTAGTATGCTAGCCTAATTGTTTAATTTGACCCGCTCGACCACCTGATTACCCAATAATTCCTGGAAGCTAAACATTTAATCACTTGCTTAGCTGTGTGCTTTTGAAGCTCTGGCTGCCTTTGCCAGAAACTTTAATCAGTTAATTGCTGCTGTTATGCTAGGTACACGGTACAGGTACAGTAACTACCTTACAATTATAGCAAGTGGGAGTTTAGATGAAACTACAGACGAAGTTGCTTGTGGGGAAACACGGGCACCTCCAACAGTTTAAGCATGCCAAGCACTAAGTATTTTACGAGAATTTGTGCATCATACAACAACAGATTTTCAACGTTTCTATCATTATGAGAATTTTGTGAGCCAACTTTTTCGCGATAAAATGAAGCAGTCGACTTTGAAGGAATTTTTGTAATTTTTGCAAATAAACAGACTTGTGTGATTTAGAAAACTATATACTTTTTAATTTACTGCTACTTCACTTATATAAATTAATATATTAAAATATTTTTTTCCAATTTTTAACTGCACAAAGGAATTTAGGCATTGCTTTGTTTCTAAAATTCATTAAAAACCCTTGCAGTGCGTAGTAAGCTGATGACTAATACTTCTATACCAGTACACCCCTCGGTTAATAGGTTCGGTTGGTTAATTGGGTCACTTCGGTCTCAAAGTGAGTCTATTCAGCAGCGCCTACTGTAATTCCCATCTCCGGCATTTTCCGCTAGCATTCAATAATTTTTTTACCTTTCGTTTTTGGCACACTAACACAAGTAATGCTTCTGACTGTAATGCAAGCAACAATTTATATAGATATCATGTCATGTCCATTTTATTATATTGTTGTGTTGTTTGGTGTTGTCGTAATAAAAAAAGGACCGCACCACTCAAACTAGGTCTTAGACCCATGACGTTTCTGCTACTCTATGAGCACAGACATAACTAAACGAGTACAAATGAGGTACTGTTCTATTCAGGAGAATCTCTACTATTCAATTACCCTATTTGTTTAAGCATTTATATATGATTCAATTAGATAAACTTACGAAGAACACCCCCTTTCAGGTACTCCAACTTAGCCTATGAAGTAGTTTAGTTTGGCTTGCACTTGCATGAACTTACACACTACTTTATTGATCGCCTACTTGCTACAGCCCAAGAGAACTGACATCAAACATATTGGTACATCGCTTCGCCTCCACTGTGACATAAGCATGCTGAGCAGCTTTCAGAACATCAGCTCCCACTGAATAACAACTCTTTTTAGTAAACAACATGATAACTAATGTCTAATCAGTAGACAAACTGAATGTGCTTTTTCATTCACAAAATTTGTAGTGCCATATTCGACAATTTGCAAGAAATCTTCGTCAACACATTTGAAAAACAAAAGTGCACCCAAGGTTTCTGAGGTTCCGTGTGGAAATCTAATAATTGTACATATGCCAATACCATATGTATACAACAGCAAAAAAGGAGATCTGAAAAAGGCGTTTAGGTGTTGCGAATATTTTTGAGCCACCACAACAACTTCAACAAAACATTGATGGCCAATTATTGTGAAGTAACAGATAATACTACTAGTTCAATAAAAGGGAGCATCCACATATAATGATAACAAATTTTCGGGTAGGTAGATGGCAGGAGACGTGATATTGCCTTTATAATGCAAGGTAGGCAGGTAATTTGGTCATGAGATTGTTATCTGACTTCACCCTTCTTCCACACGGCCGTGAGGCGGAGGAATCTGCAGAATGGATCGATGAGAAGGAGTTCAGTGAATTGAGGCTGCCACCGCTGATCCCAGTAGAATCCACTGATGGTTTCTCGTTAATTAGCACAAGTGATTTTGTTGCCTGCCCTTGGCAGGAGGAAGAATAAAATGTACATAAGGCTACATCGGTGTGATATCGATATCATTATAAAGGGAAGGTAGGTGGTGGGGCATATGATAACGCCATGGTAACCCAAGGTAGATAGGTCCTCAAATTGGTCGAAAGCTTGATATCGTTATATGTGGATGGCCCATAACATTAAATATATATGTACATTTATACATTTTACACGCTTACATGCTATACACAAGATTACATGTATGTGTACATGTAAGATGAATAATTACCATATTGCTTGAACAAAAAGTTGACTATATGAGATGCTTCAACATAAGATTGTTCTGTGTGTACGATTATGAATATACAGACTTTAAAAGAAATGAGAATTATTGCAGGTGAAATATTGTGGGAAAGAGTCATTTCACATTCGAATGCGTGTTCATCCTTTCCACGTCATCCGCATAAATAAAATGTTGTCATGTGCAGGCGCTGATAGGTAAGTTTCTACATATTACAAAATGCACATTATTTACAAACCAATTTACAGTTTGCAAGCCACTCTGTTGTAAGATTGGTCTGATGAACTATCTAATGCATACTTGTAGTGTGTGAGTCATTCTACATGAGTGTGAGATCTTACATAAGTTGCAGGGAGGATTTTGGTGACCACACACCATACTCTCCAGAGGAAGTCTTTGCTTGGTTATTAATTATTCTTCGAAAAGTACTTTTATTACATATAGATTATCTTATGTACTTATTTTTCGATCTGTATAAGAGACAATTTTTTACATTTATACAAACTAGTTTTATACTGAGCACTTTGTGCCATTTTTTTCATAATGTTGAATTGCATTGTTCAGCAGCTGGTTGCATTTCTAGATGCTTCAGCTGTATACACAACAAACAAACAAATTGCTGAACCTGTTATCATGTAGTTAACTATTTGCTGGTCAATTCAAACTGTCAGTTTTCCTCTACATAAAATTCTTTTCATTATAACACAGTCAAACTCCTCTTTATACCGCCTCTTTTGAGACTGTAAAAAAGTTGGCGTTATAGTGAGTTTGACGTTATAAAGAGGTGCATTAATACGTACATGTCTACGCATTTGGGCGTTAAACGAGGTTGTCTTTATAAATAGAGCATTATAACGGAGTTTGACTGTACTTTAAACTTACTGTACAGCAGCAAGTCGGGAATAATCAGCACAACTAAGAAAGATGATAACACAACAGATATCAATTAAACTGCTATTGATGAAATTAATTCTATTCTTCTATTGTATTTCAATGGAAAAATCTAAAAGTACTATATTTAACTGTCTTTACTCTGTTTTTTCCTTAGACTGCAAACAGGAATGCGTGGTGCATATGGAAAACCATTAGGCACTGTTGCACGCGTACACATTGGTCAACCAATCATGTCTATCCGTGTTAAGGAGCAACATAAAGCACAGGTTATAGAGGCCTTGAGGAGAGCCAAGTTTAAATTTCCAGGACGGCAAAAGGCATGTATCAGCTGCTGCTTTTATAGATTCATTGACAATGGGCATTCAAAGTGCTTAAAGAAATTGAGTAGAATTTATTTTTGTGACATTATTAAATGATTGAAATCATTGTGCTTAACCAAACATCTAGCAGAAATGTTAAAATAGTTAGGCTGAGTGCCTCTGAAATTCAAGTTTTACTGTAGCCTTCATAAATCTTTATTATTACTGTTCTCCTGATAAAATTTTAGGTTTCCCTGTTTTTTAGCTATTACTAATACTGACTTGATAATTTTATTGCAAACTCGCCGTTTAGTGAATTTCTAGACACGAGTTATGCAGAGTTGATTGTATATTTATTTTTACTCTTGCAGTAATTGTGTTTTTTTATTTACTTTAGATATACGTTTCTAAGAAATGGGGCTTTACTAAATGGGATCAGGAGGATTACAAAAGGATGCGTAGTGAAGGTATATTGCTGCCAGATGGAGTAAATGCAAAATATCACAGCCATCATGGTCCACTAGACGATTGGAAGCAGAGAGTCATTCATGGACTCCAGTGATAAATAACATGTTATAGTCAAAAAGCAAATGTTCAATAAATTTTTGACAGGATTTTCTTTGCTTTTTTGTTTGCTGCATTGTTTTTGTTGAGATGCAAACACTAGTTTAGATGTGGTTCACTGCACAAGTTTTGCTCCTGTTGTGGAAACTGTTTAATGTACAGTGTTCACTTGTTTAACCATCTCAATATTACAAAAAGAACATGCAAAATATTGTAAATCGGCAAAAATAACACAAAATAAATATAATATACCAATAAAGGCCTCATAAGGTCCTTGTATCAACCAGTACATGGTGTCAGTTTTATATCACTAAATTTTGACTGATGACCGCTAGTCCATTGCAGAGATGCTGAAAATCTGTGAACCAAAACTTAAAACTCGCATAGAACTGCAGGCCTAACATACATAAGCCTGATGTGAGTTCTGACTGGCCTGCAGCTGTTGCAGTGAGTCAATTGCATTTTGTCTTGGAGGATGGCAATATTTGATGTATTTAATACATGATAGAAACCAGGTCAATACGAAAATGTCATGATGATGTTGGCATTATAACCGAGGCAGTGTAATCTGGTTTGTTATAATACTTGGTACTAATTATGACTAGACTGCAGCTAGCCTTGCTGGCTTGGCTGAGTGCTGCCTGAATGAATTACCCACTTGGATCATTTGGACATTCAGCATAAGCAGTTTTAAGCACGGGTTTGTACTTCTTTGATAGAACTTATTTTAACCAAATCTCAATCTTCATGTTAGTGACAAGGTGTAAGAAATAGCAAGCTCTGTTAGGTAATTCGAAACAATTTTATTGTAAGGCACCACAAATCTGTACAGCATGTAGAACAATACAATTTGACAATCACTTATGTGGAGTCCTAAATACTTATTTTAACCAAAATCTCTATCTTCTTGCCAATGGCCCAGTGACATTACATACTACCGCTAGGTGTAAGAAATGGCAACTATGTTAGCTAATTCGAAACGAGTTTATTGTAAGGCATCGCAAATCTGTACAGCATGCAGAACAATACAATTTGACAATCACTTATGTGAAGTCCTAAATACAAAAAGGCTACAGATAAGATAACCACTTTAACTGCAGGAATTAGTACTGTCCAACCATAAAATTCAAGCACTGTTAGGCTGCTGTTGTTTGTCTTTTCATCGATGTCTTTTGGATTGTCTATTATTTTTTAGGTTATAAGTTCTAGATACATGTATGACAGCTCGGTGACTAAGAAAAGCAAAATTTTGGTAAAAAACAAATATCAAGATAAAAACAAAAACAACTTACGAGCCGACGCATTTCAAGCGCTTCCGTTTTTTCAATATCATTTTATTGAAGTCTTTAGTCGGAATGTAAAATTGACTAATATTGTCTACTGGTAATTTCAACTGAACGAGCGTTCTGTAACGAGCCTGAATTCGTTTTAGACTATGGCTCAAGACACGGGGCTGTTGCATTATTTGTCGAGGCTTGAATCCTTTTTCAAATAGCCAGTCTATAATTTGCTTTAATTTGATTATATTGGTAGGTAAGAGTGTGTGATCTTTAACAGCCATCATTTCAACTTCCGTACGATTACAACTGAGACGCTTAGACAAGTATTCAGCCACATCTTTATTACTTCCCATAATTTCATGCATGGCTTGTTTTCTCAAATTTTGCTGATTTATATAGTCATTAAAGCTGTTTTCTGATTTTTTAACAAGCCACACTGGAATGTCTTTTAAACCCATGCCATGTATCTTCTCCAGTCTGTCGTGTATGAAATTGTACGAATACCTTAATACGGCAAGATCACACTTTATTTGTTTTAAAGTTATACCTGAAGAAACAAGTACAGTGACTAAAGTTGCTAAATGCTGAGGATCTCGAAGTAGTAAGCGAGAATGTTTCTGTAATGCTCTTTGACATTCTGTAAGAGACAATTCTAACAACTTGCACAGCATCGCACATCGTTCCGCGATATCTGCACCACTTTCCGCCTTTTTCGTTAGCATATACTGTGCCTTCTTATCAAGTTGCAGCAGTGAAAAAGAGTACTCATTTATTTTTCCAAACTGCGTTGCAGCTGATAATTTTTTCTGCAGCTCAAGGCAAGACAACGTAAGAAGCCATTTATTTGTGAGCAAAAGTTGGTTGGAAATGCCGTTGTTTAAGCACAGATGATAGCGATCCTCAATTTTACTTGCATCAAGCTTGCCAAGAGTAGGCTCATTCATAAGCTGAGCAAGCACATGACAACTGCTATAGCTTGTAGTCACTTTGTTTGTTAAAGATGCTTTGCTAACAGGTTCACTCTGCTCAACAAAATGAATTGGCTGTGAAGCAAAGAAAAATCGAGTATGCTTCTGAACGTATTTGTCATATGAAAAAACGAGTCCAGTGAGAAACGAACATTTAGATGTTTTCTTGACAATAAGAATTCGAGTCGTTTTAAAGAAGAATATCATGACTCTCGAGGTGTATGATAACTAGCGCTTTTCTTCCCATTTACATGACAAAATTAACACAATGATATATGAACATTAAACTAACCGAATCAATGTAGACATTTTCAATTCCAAAACACATCTGTCTGAGGTCAAACTGCTGCTTGAGTCGTAGAAAAGCCAATCAATGTCATTTGAATCCACCTCCTGCAAAACAAAGTTGATGTTACATGTCTTACATCGTTGTATTATTTGCGTTCCATGCCATTTAGGCCTACTTCCTGCAAAGCAAACCTAATGTTATTAGAATTATATCATCTGCAATCCATGTCAGCTGAGCTCACCTGCAAGACAAAACTGATGTTATTATGTTGACTATGTTAACGTGTTGAAAAATTTCTTATGCGGGGCCAGGTCATCTGAGTGTTGCCATTTGGTGACCAATGCACACTGTATTGCTACGTGACTCCATCATGCAAGAATATGTTTCTGTGTTTATTACACACCTACAATGCTGCCTAGTTAAAATTGGGCGAATCCTAGTTCACTGCCTAATTGTCTACAAACTTAGAACCTTTAAAGTTTTACTATCATGACTATGATCATGTAATTAAAGCTGGAAAGAATTATAAGTTGCTTAGCGTGTGTACAAGCACTGCTGCAAATGTAACATGATTCATGCATTTCACAAGAGATAAACAAAAAGCCTACAAATATGTTAATCTTGATATTGTATTCTCACACACTAAGTGTTTGTTCATTAATTAATCCGGTTGTTTTCCAGTTGGCAGCTAGCATAAACAACTATAAAACTAGTTCTACTTTTCTAAGGTTAGTACTGAATGAATATACTACACATAGCATTATCTTTATAATCAGGTTAGCGGATTTGCGATTTGCTGCATTTGCACTTCTGTTTTTGTGATGCACTAGATATTGTTGAAATAAAATGTGAAACTAAATTTGTAGCGTTTTCTGCTGCGTTCAATTTGTAAGCAAAGTTAGCAAACACATTAATACTAAAAGTGGAAAACCAGAAAGTGCAGAGTCAATTGACTGGCTTTAATTATTGTACTTTAATATTTAGCGATGCGGTTTAAAACAAATATTGCGATAGTTGGAAAAATAGTGAATATTAAAAATTTAATAAACAAAAATAAAAAATTGGGTAAACATTAGATTTTATTGGTACCTAAATGTCTTGTACCGAAGTGTCTCCATGTCTAAATTTCCCGTGCCCAAATATTCCCTTCTTGTGCAAGCTCATTTAAAACCATTGTCTTCTTTTTGTGTTTATCATGTGCCCTTAAATAAAATGCCTGGTGTTTACTTACTGTTTATAGCTCTATTTACACTTTATGTCATCCACAATGATCTTTGGGTGTATTTTACTGCTTTTTTGATACGAATGTTTCAGTTCACTGTGTAATGAAATATATTTCAACAAGTATGTATGTTGAAACTTTCAAAATGTCGTTTAGTTTGTCTCATCATGTTGTTATCATCTCTACTATAGCATTATTTCCCCTATGCTCAGAACGGATTATTATGTTCCAGGTTATAACGTTAAGAACACTTTTTGCGACAGGGTTCGTCATTTAGAGATCTTCAATTATAATTTGCTCTGAGGTGAGGACAACATTGAGGAATGTAGTAATGTGAGCATATTTGTTGTGTATTCGTTATCACCATGACTTTGTACAGCTTTAACAAGTGGACTGTCTTCCCTAATGTAAAAATTATCATCATATTATGTGTTTATTCATCGAACCATATTGCACATTTACCCTTCTACCGCCAAATGCCTTGGTCCTTAGTCACTCTCCAAAGTCAAGCATCCTCCAGAATCAGAGATGCTCCGTTGGGATCTTTTTGAGTGAACTCCATCCATGTAAGTACTCTGCCGCCTCTTGGTTTCTTTGACGGTTGAACTGATGCATGGAAAGCGTTAATAAGTGGACTACATTCTGGTAACTTCAGGGCATAAGCCCCCAAATGGTTCTTCCTGGACCATTTTTCTTTCTCTAGGAGACATTTATAAGTTTCAAGAATGCTGCTAGTGCCAATGTTTTTCTTCTTTTGAGTCTTCAGAAAAGAACTACGTGGTATCGCCAATAGGTAATATTCTGGTGATATTTATTTCTTGTTTATTGCTCGACTGCTTTATAGTATCATCTTTAATTAACTAACATTCAACTTAAATCTGTACTTACAATAATTTTCTTGTTATAAGTAATGCACAAGTTCAACATGATCACACCAGTATTAATCTACCATACATTTACATCATTTAAAACTCAATACAGACTAATCATAAATGGCACATCTCTCGAATTTTAAAAAAATATAACCAGGTTTGAATAGTATTAATATGATTGATAAAATGGTCTTTCTATAATATCATTAATATAATTATAATAAAAGACAGTTTCAGATTGCTTTATCAGTGATACTTACCTTCTTAAATTTATTAGCTATTTTTGGTCGATATATGTTACTGTTATTAAATTTTATTATTCATTTCGTTTAAAACCACTATGGCCTTGCAGGTACATGCAAATCTGCTTCTTTTTAGTTCTCACTATTGCATTTAACCAGATCAATTTGCTAGGCATTTTGCTTTTAATTAGTTAGTTTTGCCCATGAATACTGCTTTACTAATTTAATTTTCACGCATAATTAGATCTTCCATAATTGTTTGCCATCATTTTAATTTTGATTTTTTATTTTCCTTTTCTATTCTTTATTTTTGTTATAATAATATTTGCTCGCCATGCTGAAATTAGTAGACTCACTATTTAGGGATGGCAGATTAGATGACCGTTTGGTCTTTCGCCATCCCGCCATTCTAAAATTTTGTAGCTTATTGTTATAATACTAAATTACTATTCTGTGATAATTATTCTGAAGGCAAATAAAATTATTATCTCGGCAAAACAAAAGAAAATACAGACGTCATTAAATGAACAGTTCCAGCAAAGCTCAAATTCAATTCAATATAAAAAACTGAAATACTGCTACTTAGTTTTATTAGTAACTAATACTAGTATTACTACTAATACTAGTAGCAGCTATGTATATGATTGTGAGATACAGACTAGTAGCACAATTATAATTGTTGTTAATCAAACTGATTAAGAATTTGGATGAAACAAAGAAATCAACTTAGCGAAAACAAAACTGAGGAGTTTCATATTGTACTCAAGGGTAATTAAATACCGTGAAAGAATATTATGGCATTAAGTACTGATGTCGGAATGTTAGATTTGGATGCATTCAATATGGCTTATCTACACGAACCCACGGCTAACTGCAAAGTTTAGGAATTGTTACGTATTTCGTTTTTGCGATTAGTGGCTACGCTGTCGGCATCAAACGGTGGGCGATTAAAAACTTTTGAGCAGCGCATTGCCTGTAATCATAATATTATTAAATCTACCAATAGTGTTGGCAAACGCGCAGTTTAGATAAGCCAAAATCACTTTTGCGTTTTAATAAAAGAAGAATATCTTAAATAAAAGCGATTATTAGTTTAAAAAAATTAAAAACTTTTTATGAAAACGAAAAACAGTTGTAGCAATCTGTTTGTATTATGTACTTGCAAATACTTCTTCAGCTTTCTTGTAAGTAGGAAAGATGCTAGCTGATTGCACGATGGTGGCTGCCTACTATGTAAAAAGTAATGCCTTCTTTTATTGATTCATTGATTGATTTTTCTCTCCCTCCTTCTCTTAAAGAGAAAGAAAGGGAGGGAGGGAGAGAAAGAGAGAGAGAGAGAGATCCTTCTTTTCCTTTTGTTCTTCCATTTGTTTCTTGGTCGTTTTACTCCAATGTGAGGTGGTGGATTTAGCACATTAAAAACTGCACCCATTTATGTGCCCTGCAATTAACCTTTATAATTACGCATATATTATAATGTATTAATATATTGTACATATAACTGTAAGCCTAGGGCATCGTAATACACCCATGTACACACACTCATATACATGTACGATGCATGCATTATTACATACAGAGATTCTATAAAGCTGAGTCGATATATTTAACAATATAAATTGATTGCCCTTAGCACCTAGATCTATATAAAATCATTTAATTTAAGCCCATCAATAAATAAATTATTCATCAAGACTTGTCTGTGGATTTAGTCACAGGCGTTTTATTAGTACGTTTACACAAGTACATTTTTACACGTAAACAAACTGTATTTAATGAACATTTACTTTGATGTAAGCCTAACTGAATCTTGAAAAATATAAGTGACGTCTACACATGATATAATTATAAAGTATTATGACCTGCCTGCAGATTCTAATGTTGTCTTCTCACCTGAATTCTGTAACTTGATTTTGACCTAACTTGATCAATGTCGGCTGCTTAGGATGACAGCTCTGATGTTTCGTTTTGTTAGTTTTTGTTTATGACAATAAAAAAGAGGAGTAATATCGTAAATGCAGAAGTCCTTAACTTCTTTTGTAAATAAATCTACTAATTTTCATTTCATGATTTTCATTTTAACTACTAAATATTCTTATTGCCTTATGCTTGCTTTAAATAATATTCAAAAATATAACAGCTGCTATAAATCGCCAAAAACAAATGTAGGCCTTGCAGTATTTGCTTAGTGTACAAATATTTAACTTTTAGTCAAAGGTTACAAAACTGTGTTATAATTAGCATTTTGAGATAATTACCAGGTTGCATCCTCAGGAAATTTAGAAAGATATTTTTATTCGTGCAACTCACTGCTTAGCAAGTTATGAGCGCCTGTCGACTGGCCCGGATTTTTTTGGTGAAGCCCATGAGTTCATCTGTTACAGTAGACACCGGTGCGCGAACATCTTGTGCTATAGTGTACCTGACAACAACAGTCCGTAATACTGTGCCACTATGGCGACACTAACAGCGGGAACTGCTGCGTAGTAAATTTCCATATTGTCTATGGTCCTCATTCTTTGGGTAACTGAGAAAATCAAGCGAAAGTTTCTTATATTGATTGTATTCATAGGCGTCTATTCGTTTACTGTCTTGTCGATGTTTTTTCCATCTTATTTTATAATTATATAAAAAAAACCTACTATTTTACTTTAGATTTTGTAGCAATGGATACAAAAACATTAAATATCATACTTCTTGGATTCAGCTTTATGCTGATATTCACGGCATTCCAGACTTGCACAATGGTGGAGGCAAGTAAAATTCACATTCACTAGAGAATAGAATTGACATTCACTAGAGAATAGACTTTGTGGACCCTTGCAAGTGCATGCTACCGACATAAAGTGAAATGACTTCGTGCTTAATAAAATGCTTGTTAAACGTATGAAAGGGTACATCTCTAGCATGTAGAGGTGCCATATTATGGAACCATGCCAAGTGAATTAGTATCAGGGTTTTGTTATTGCCAGTGACTAAAGGTACGGAACCGTATCCGGACTGCAGCAACTAAAAATACGGATCCGTGTCTTGAAAGCATTCACTAGAAAATACGGATCGATCCGTACCGCAAAAGATATTGATGGGAAACTACTATGGATCGCCGTCAGAGACGAGCGGATATCACTTTCTTGTTTATCCGCAGCTGCAAAATCCACAACTGTAAATACCCGCATCTGCGATTGATTGACATTGAATATATATAGATAGATATTGTCTGCTTTAAGACTAAATTTTATTCTTTCATTAACTTTAGCATCTTATTCAACACTTAATCAGTGTTTCCAATATTTTAACTAGATTTTTGGCAGTTTAAAGAAATCCACTGCCATTCCACCGCATGTGCATGAGATTCACAACATGAATTTTGGCAACAGGTGCATGTAACAACTTAGCAGCTCTTATAGATTGGACTTAGTGTATATCACATAAAGACTAAAATTTTTTGCTATGTTCAACAAGTCAATAAATCACAACCCAAACTGAGGAAAAATACAGTTTAGTAAGTTATCAAATTCACAACACTATAGAAAGAATATGGGCTAGTAGGTCATATTACAACACTCTAAGAAATTCATAACACTCTAAGATTTATACTCTTGCTAACTAGAATACTACACATCAAAATATGAAAGTTTTTTTGTAACAAAAAACAAGATAAATTAGACAAATTATTAATTTGTAGCTTATGCAACACACAGCACTCTATAGAAGCTAACAATTTTCAAGATAATAAAAGGAGACTAAGTAATATTTACAGTGTAACTATTATATCACGAAGAAAAACAGTACGGCTGTATAATGCCATATCACCATTTTCATGAAGTGAGACTCTACTTTTCAATGATGAGCAGGGCACATGGACAAACGCCGTATGCCGTTAAAATGGTCAAAATCCGCATGTTTTGCAAATGTCACAAAAAGCACGGATCCATATTTGTTGCGAAAATAGCTACGAATACGGATCCGTATTTGATATCGTAGAAAAGACGTGTACGGATCCGTACCTCTAGCCAGTGCCTTTGTTATTACTTTATTGAAAATATTAAAAGGATTTTAATTTTGCAGTATAAAAGATAACTAGGTAATACTCTTACTGATTAATAATATATTTACTTTAAGATATTATTTAATTAACATATTATTTATTATTCTTGTTGTTTGTTGTTTGCAATATATTGTTTATATTGCATGCATTTTTCTGTTCATTAGAAATCACTTTAGTGTATTAAGTTGTTTCTCTTTTTGCTTGTAAAATTTAGTTTGGTTTCAGTTTGTAATGTAGTTTTTGCTTATAATTTTATATTGCATGTGACATTCAATTTATATAAATTTATTTGAATGTAGGCCTATTATTATTGGATTTATTGTTAATCTTGGATGCTTTGACCTTATGATTTACAGTTGTACATATGTTGTATCTGGAACATGACTGAGTCATTTATTTATACTTTGCTTGCTTCAGATGTATGAATGCATCAAAATATCATTATTAAGCAAATTATTCAATGGTCAATGAACTTTGTGTGTGTATTTGTGTTTGCCTGCATGCGTGCTGGTGTGGGTTCTTACTGCTGGCTTATCTGTATAAATTATCTTGATTTCTAATTCCCAAAATTAATATGAAGGTGAAGAACTGAGGATCTTGGCAAAAATGGTACATTTGATTTTGTGAATAACTACATAATCATATACTGTACATATATTGTGTGTCTGCATGTGTGTGTGTGTGTGTGTGTGTGTGTGTGTGTGTGTGTGTGTGTGTGTGTGTGTGTGTGTGTGTGTGTGTGTGCGTGTGTGCATGCATGAGCGTGTGTGTGTGCGTGCGTGTGTGCATGCATGAGCGTGTGTGTATTCCATTATACACAGTCATGAGTTTCTTAATGTGTTGTGTGTGATCATGTGCTAGAATTAAAACTTGCTCATTGTTTCATTCATCAATTATGATCTATGCTTTCATTTACCTACTTATTTGAATGCTCATTTGTCATTCAATCACATTTATTCATTATAAGTTAATAAGTTTATCTTTTATTTTTTCTGTTTGTGCTTGAATACTCATGCAACTTCGACTGCTTACAATACAGTGACCTGCAACTTTTTACATACAAATCGACGATTCTCAACAAATGGCACTTCTTACTTAGAAGTAGGACTTCCTTGCATTGTTTGCAGAACTATGTTCACAAATACAGAGAAAATTTTATAAATACTATTAAGTTTTTATTAACCCAACATGGATATTTTGTAGTGCACAAAAAGTTATAATAATAAGCAATAAAACTTTATTAATGTTACAATGAGTGTTGAAAAAACATTATTCGCTTTTTACTGCTCCTCTTTAGCAGTTCTCTGAGATGACAAATTCAACTTTAATCTTATGCTTTAATGTTGCTGAAGAATGAAAAGTACTTACACATTCCAATTTGTGTTCTGCTGTAATGCTGGCTGCATGTTTCGTGATCTGAAACACCTCTTATAAATCAAATTAAATTTTGTATGTAATGATGTTGTTTTTTTTTATTTCAGAAAACGGTTTTGGAGCAATTTGATATAGATGGATATATCAGGTATGAAGTGGAATTTGTCAGTTTGTGAGAAAATATCAGGTAGGCCTTGTTAGATGTGAGTTTCCAAGTGACCTGTTGAAATCATTCCAAATGACCTGTTTAAACATTTTGTTTTTTTATATTTAATAATTTAGTAGATTTCTAATAAAATGTGTGTAGGAACAATTTTTGTGTTTTTAGTCTGGCAGTCATCTATGCTACATTTGCTATTTGCAACTGGTCAGCACCTTCTATTATTAGCGTAACAGGACCAAAATATGCAATGGTGATGGGAGCTGTGATTTACTGGTATGTGTGCAAGACTGGGAGCGACGAAATCATTTATATAGTTTTATTTTATCATATAGATTTGTAATCTGAGAATTAACCTAAACAGTGTCACATAAAACATTCAGCATACAACAAGCAAACTTACTGTAACCCTTTGAAGTAATCTTATGTATATTGGCCTGCAGTAATTAATTGTGGTTGTAAGTATATTACTTTCGGTCTAAAACTTTGAATGTTCAGTCAATTTCAATTATTAAAAATCTGTTTGTATAAGAAATGAAAAAATAAATTTTCAATATTATATTTATAGAGTTAATATACTCCAACATTCTAATTTATAGAGTTGGATGGCTTCACTAATTAACAGTTGATTTTCCAGTGTTGTAAGTCTTATTAAATGTTGTCACGTGTTTGATTTATTTAGTGGGTTTATTGCATTATTTCTGCATCCTATGTCATGGACTATCTACCTTGGATCAGCCTTTCTTGGTCTGGCTGCTGCAGGTACATTTTTGATTTTTTAATAGTTTTTGTCGTTCAAAAAAATTATTTATCAGTGTTCGATAATATTATTGATGTGGAGCAGCTCTGTTGTATAGCAGCTATACTGACTTTACGGTTTATCGAAGACATTTGCAAAAGTGACTAGTCAACTAGCTGCTGCAGTGAGAGGATTTTTATAATAGCTGCCGAAGTACTTTTTATAGTGAAGAATAAAAGTAAGAAATAGACATTTTACGTAAAACATAGTGGCAGTGCAGCAAATAAGCCATTAATGTTAGAAGACAAATTTCAGCTGTGTGTGATTTCCAGTTCATTGCCTGCAGTGTGTAATATCTTACTTCAGACAGAATAAGTTTGATAACGAAAATGTTAATACATGTATTAATGGTATAAAAGCAGTAAACAGAAAAATTAATGAATGTGGCAAAATATCGTTTTTATGTGCTCTAATGTGCACTTTAATATGGATTCATTTTTATTGTTTGTTTGTTGTACTTGTATTTATGTGTTTTTTTAACTAATGTATTGCATTTGAACTGAGATCATTTTTATGTACCGATTTTATGATTTCAGTTCTGTAAAACTTTCTCTTTCTTTATATGTATTTCTCTCTTTGTCTTTCTCTGTCTCTCTCTCTCTCTCCTGGTATTAATTAATATAATACATTATATTATATGTTATATATAATAATATGGTTAATTGCCTGATTAATAGTCCCTCTGGTCCAGAAATTGGTCCGATCTTCTAAAATGCCCGGCTATTTTTTTACCATATGTATACATATAGATATATGTGAAAAATCATATGTGATCATCATATCATATGTATATATATATATATATATATATATATATATATGACAATCACAACTTTTTGTTTCATGTATTTATCAAGAATTATTTTTTTAGTATTATGGACTGCACAGGGTAGTTATCTTACTATTAACTCTACATCCGATACAATCTCGCGAAACAGTGGAATATTCTGGGCATTATTACAGTGCAGGTAGGAATTGAGTGTTTAACTTTGGAAAAATAGCAAAAAGTGAACTTTTATTGACTGTTTTTAAACAGGAAAGAATGTTGTGGGTATTCATTTCATGTTCTCAATTTGTGATAACTCACTCATTTTTATTGAATTAATTTGAACTGGATAATTTTAATGACTGCTGATCAATTATCTGTTGCAATCTGCTACTGAAATAATCAGACTAATTTCTTGTTTGAGTTGGAAGAAGGATCATGAATTATTAATTGTTATAAAAACAAGATAAAACCAAAAGTTATCATTCCTAATAATATGATCAGAACATGGCAGAATAGCAAAATTCTTGTTTTTCTTGGAACTAATAAATGTGGCAGATACAAAAAAATGTTTATTGTACATTCATCATGAAAGTGACTTTTAGTTCTAGTCATGATAAATATTGCATTCTTCCCTCAGACTCTGCTAAAGCTTTGGTTGGTCATATCTCTCATAGCATTTGAAATAGGGCATGAAACTGTGCCAGCAATTAGTTGGTGATGGGAGAGGGCAATTGGCCTATTGAAATTTTGGAGTGAGCTACCATACGGAATGGAGCTGATTGAGCATGTCATATCTGTCCAAACGTTCAAGTTAACGATTTTCTTGCTAGTAGTTTGTTAGGGAAAGATATTGATCTGCTGAAACATGGCAAAATTTGTCCTATGAGAAAGAAGAAGAAATAATGAACAGTAAGAAATACTAATAAAAGCTATCATCCGGTACCTGAAAGTATTTGTGCTCATCATCATTACTTTGCTATGTTGTAAATTCCGGACATTTACATTTTTAGATTGCTAACTTAATTGCTAACTTCATTAATCCCAGTATTAGTTAGAGACTCAATGTTAAACCCTAGTTCCATTTGAAAA
Source organism: Tubiluchus corallicola (assembly GCA_030141605.1). Classification (NCBI taxonomy): domain Eukaryota; kingdom Metazoa; phylum Priapulida; class Priapulimorpha; order Priapulimorphida; family Tubiluchidae; genus Tubiluchus; species Tubiluchus corallicola. The sequence continues at coordinate 152,571 of JAQGDQ010000081.1, read as the reverse complement.
CTATTATTCATGGTGCGGTGACTGTCGTCTGTGAAATAAAAACTTGTATTTGAATGACTTTTGCGTTAAACCAGCAAAATAGAAAAAAATACAAACAAAACGCCAATTCCAGTTAAAAAAACATTTTATAGAGTATTACTGTGCTCATTCAGAGTATTATGAAAGAGATGGTTGTGTATCTGAAGTTCGTATACTTTATTTGTAATGAATGTTAGAAAGAATAAAAGTCTGTTTGATTTGCCTGCCTCATGTTTCTTCAGGCTTGTTAATCCATCAGATTAATCACTATCTAACTAGTAAGTATTCTGAGATGACAGAAGGTTATAACTGTTGTCATTTCAGCTTGGTCATTGGCAACATGTATGTGTATTTTAAATTTCACGGAGAGGTACACGTGGAAGATGACAGCCGAGTTGCATTGTTTTCCGTTCTCACAGTCACAGCAGGAGCAGGATTAGGACTTCTTCTGCTCCTCAGAAATAAACGAAACACGGATTCTGAGGATCTCATCAACGTTAATGCTCCGTATGTATAATATGCTGACAGCACTATTTCCTTGCTTATTAAAGTACTTTTCCAATTGTAGTACATTTTTCTTTTTACTGAATTGTGTATGTAATGTGAAAGCCTGTATGGTAGTCACTAATGTGATGTGATCAGTCTCGTATATTGTATTTTTGTTATTTTTGCTACAAATCAACCATCTAGCACTCAAAGACTCATATTTTCTGTAATACTCCAAGAGGTTTAGTTCTTGAACTAGCCAGCAAGGTCAGTCTGTTAGTAGAAAAGATTGCTGAATATGCAGCTTGTTGTGATTTTTTGGCCTCTGGTTTGCCTTGGACAGACTTATTTTTGAAAATGGGGCTTTCTTTGTCTAAGTTTACAAAGGAAGGCTCACTGTTCTCCTGCATTCACCTATCCATGTTCAAAGCAGAATCAGAGTGTCTAAGTTTCTTATATTATTGAAAATTTTCTTATTTTAATTATTAGCACATTTTTTATTTGCTTCGGAAGGCCTGAAGTGAAAGACACGACACAGGTTACAGTTAAAATGGGAAATTTGATATAGATTACATCAACATTTACTAATCTAATGTCCGTTCTTTGCAATCTGTTTTGGAGGCTTTTTTTTTGTGTTACAGACGTCCACCTACAGGGCCAGTTCACGCATTACGTGAGTCTATTTTTGCTTATTTAAATAATTACTTATTGACTGCACCATTTCTGAAACTTTGCTGCTACTATTTGAATATTCCTAAACTGGTTCACCAATGTTGCTCATTAAAAGAATCAATAAAAACTATTTGTGTGTTGCACAGTCAGCATTGTGCACAGCGTAAAACTCTGTCCAAATAGTTTAGTGAAGACAATTTTTTGAATATACTTCAGCACACTGCAAACCACTCATGCCTTTAGGGGTTTTAATTTTATGTTTTAAATCCCAAAGAAAATTGTCCACAGTCAAAAAAGTTTATTAAAGCAAATTACCTGTATGGGCATATAGCATTAGTTAACGCTAATTACATTAACCAAGCTATTTTAAGTCTTTCTTTTGGTTATTTGTTACTGATTTGCTACCAACTTTTTTGTTTTTATAACAAGTATTGTAATCATTGTTGAAAAAATAATGTATGTATAATTTTTAGGCAGGTCGCTCGAGTTATTTAGAACAAGAGAAATAATCCTTCTCAGCTTCACTTTTGCATATACGGGTAGGTACCTCTAACATAAGAAATATGTTATTTAGTGAGCCTAACAAAAATATGTCTAATGAATTTTCAGGACAAAATCTTTTCATTCCTCATTCCTGTTTAATTGGCTTGTTTGTTAAAACTTAAGTGTTCGGATGTCAAAATGTATAAGAAAATTTAATGCAAAGTGAATGAATTTAATAAAAGAACGAATGAAAAAATATTTTGTTTTTAGGTTTTGAACTGACATTCTTTAGTGGTGTATATGGTACTAGTGTGGGTCATACACAGTTATTTGGAAATATGTCTAAAGAACTTATCGGCTTGTCAGGAGTATTCATCGGTGTTGGTGAAATATTGGGTAAGTATGCTTAATTAATATTTTCTACATATTTGCATGTAATACATGCCCGATACTCTTGTTAATTGGTGTAATGTAAGCTGCAACACTTTTGAAACTGTTCTTTATCAATATATACAGGCTTTATTAAATAAAACATGTACTGCCACAGTTTAAATTTGGGTTTAGTATTTTTTCAATATGCTTCAACCAGTCAATTGTGTGGTCACAACTTAAAACTGTTTAAGTTTAAACGTTTCAAAATTCTCATTTGCTAACAGTGTTGTAAACATTTGGAATGCTCTGGATTCTCATGTAGTTGATGTTACTAGTTTGGTAGTTTTTAGCAATCGATTTACTGCCTTGTTGTAACTTTATCCGAAACATTAACATAGGCCTAAATTGTTCTCTCCATACCATATTATTGTATAAAACGTGTTGTATAGAGTATATAATTCATATTTAGTTACATTTTAGGAGCGTTTTAATGAGATGTGATGAGTTTTAGGGTGTTGTTTTTATAGATTTTATTTTTGTGCGTCGTTTGATGTTTTACAGGATCAGCATAAGTGCACTTGCGGCTGCTGATTTCTTTCTTTTATACTATTTTAATATATGCATAAAAAATAACTGTTTTCTGCTCGCAATAAACATAATGGCTTTTTTAGGCGGAGCAGCTTTTGGTTTATTTGGAAAACGAACAAATCGTTTTGGTCGGGATCCCATTGTGCTGCTTGGGTGCATAGTTCATCTGGTTTGCTTTATGCTGATATTTCTCAATCTTCCATCGCTGTCGCCAATAGAAGAAACTTCTGAGCATGCATTTTTTCAGCCACCAAAGTAAATAACTGTTTAGTTTTTATTATTTCCGTTACCAATTAACATATTTTTATCAATCCATTTTATCACTGGATTGAATTTCCATTGTCATTATTTCAAATTTTATTGCCTATAGCATTAATTTTTGACATCTATGGTCTTTTTTTACTCTCATTAGCATCATTTCAAATTTGACTGTTTTTTATCGCTAAAAGTGAGTCTAATGATTTCTTAGTTGTTGTCACTAATGCAACCAATTCATTTTTCAGACTTTACTGCCAAGTAAGTCATTCATTATTTTTTATACCCTTTCTCATACTTAGAGGTAAAAGAACTTAGTGGCCTCCAGAGAGTAAGGAGTCCTGGCGAAGAAATTGTGTCCCTGGATGTATGATTCATTAGATGATGATGATGATATCCAAATATACTAGTCAATCTGTTTTATGTTGGGAAAAATTTTAAATTTTAGACCAAAATGTCTCTAAATGCAGTTTTCATGTTCTTTATTTCATTAACCTTAATCTGGCATTCCACTTCTTCTTGCAGTCAGTATGTGGCTATCTTATGCAGTTTCTTACTTGGACTGGGTGATAGCAGTTTTAATACTCAGGTTAGTGTTATTAACCTGCTTTAATTATTTTTGTGCATATTTTGGTATGATTACCTTATTCAAATTATTTTGCATTAAGTTATATCTGTTTTCGTTTGTGTAAAATTATTACCACAAATTTCAGCAGCTTGATTTTTAAGCAGATCAGTAGTACATTGCAGGAAGTTTCATTTTTCTAGTTTATTGTTGTTGGTAAGATAATTGTTGAATGCATACATAACTTTTTGCATACTTACATACATATGTAAAATGCATACACATGTAGCTCAATAATAATAATGAAAGACTTTTTTGGAACATTATTTTTATAAGAGTTGTGTAATGTTTTTAAGCTTTCGATATCAGTAGAACTACATATATACCATGTACGTGTAGCACATTTTTACAAAAAATGTACAATAAAAAAGACAGTACTGTATAAAGTTAGTATAGAGATATGCAGAGATGTGAAAAACAACCGACATACAATAAATTAAATACAACAAAAAAGTGTTGAAGGTATATACAAGTGCGACAAGTATGGTTTCTACTTATAATTCTTTATTATAAATTGTATGAAACATTTTCGGTGTATAAATGGTTGATAATAATCATTTGTTCTAGGGTCACAATTCTGAAAATGCCTTGTAAATAAATCGCTTATATAAAAATTAAATACATAAGTAAATTAATGAACAGCTAGTTGCTAGCAAATGGCATTCTGGACAATTTATTGCTATTTAGCTCTTTGGTGTTCTTTGTCAATCCTTGACATGGGCCTGATTTTGATGCCCTTGATCCTTAGTAGGATCTTATGCAACTTTGTTGAAAATTACAGATTTATGCAATTCTGGGTTTGATGTTTCCTGAAGACAGTGCACCAGCATTTGCCTTATTTAAATTTGTGCAGGTAAGTCAATTTTTCTTGTTTTAACAGAAATAGCTACATGTTTTGCTTAAGCCAAGCTTTGGTCAATCTGCGAAACGACGCAACTCGCCTCAACTGACAAGAAACAGTCATAGATATGTGCTCAGGTCATCTGGGTCTGATTTCCAGTAACTAATGAGATACCAGTTCCCATGAGGAGCAACTGACTGGACCTGAGGTGCATTGCATTGAATTGCGTCATAAGCTTGTCCATGTCAATTAGATTTACTCGTAACTGCCAGTTGCAACCAGTTATGTTGTGTCGCAAGGTCGACCTAAGCCTGCCTTTGTATTTATTCCAGCCTTCTGATAGTCATTTCCACCCGTTCACAAAAGCGCAGGATAAAGTTTTTTACCAAAATTAAAAAACATTAATCTCGTGATATATTACGAAACTGGCATCATTTAAACAAAAGTTTTACAGAAAATTCCAGCATATGTGCGTTTAGATTCACTGCATTTATAGTGGTTGTTCCAGCTGCAACGTCTGACGAATTAGAATAATTCATGGACGCTTGTTATATAAAAAGCCCTGCAAGATATATTAACATTTTTCTGGCTATTTTATTTGTAAATGCTTTCTTCATTGTAAGCTTATACTCATGGTACAAAATGCTTAATTCTTCAGTCCATATCAGCAGCGGGAGGATTTTTTTATTCGGACCACCTGTATATGCAATATCAACTTCTAGTACTCGTCGTTTTTGCTGTTGTTGGAACCATCACATTCTTTGTAGTTGAGTGCCGCGTTGTTATGCGACAAAACACTGGTTATGTAGAGATTTCTGGTGATATATAGATTAGGTTAATAAATTGTATAGAAAGAAAGCAAGATAGCAAAATTCTCTGAGTGAGCACACTGCCTACTCACTAGCAGAAATATGTTTATTGTACATAGTGTAAATACGATCATCAAGTTATATGAAAGAAAAGTAAATTACTTACCATGGGGACAAGTTTTTTTTGAAAATTGAGTTTATTGTAGCACTTTTTCAGTGACTGTATTTTCTCTAGGCCAAAACGTCCCAGGGAATCACCCCAGGGCCAGTCAGTATTAAAACTGAGATAATTACTGGGAACTTAAATCCATTTTTGCAAAAATTGAGTTATTAATAGTTTTTTACTAAATAGCTGATGCTGTTTAATGTGATAATGTCCGTCCATTTTTTCAAAGAGTTACTTGTCTAAGGACTCTGTATGCTGCTAAACTAATCAAATGGCTTGACCAAAAGGTTGATAGGTCAGCCATCCATAAAGCAAACTAACTAGACAAAAAATAAGACTAGCTTGTCAATTATTCAAGCAACGAATGGAACAAGCAAACATTTGTAATAATAAGTAAATGACAGCTAAATAAACAAACAGACTAACACTTACAAAAAGTGCAAAAGCACAGTTTTCTTATTAATAACGTATCATATAATGTATAGTAAATTGTAACAGTAGTAATAAAAGTTTATCCAGTTTGTCACCTGTGCAGTTACTAACAGTTCGCAGTTATACTTAACTGCCAAGTACTAACATTCTGTAAACTTTATGAAAATGCTGGAACCCATACTTTATTTCATTTAACCAGTTTTTTCTTGCAGAAACAGTTTTTACCAACTTATTTTCCATATAAGATTTTTAACATAAAAATATCATTTTTGCTATTTTACTAAAAATAAAGGATAATGAATTTTAAAATTATATCTATAAAACAACAAACTTAAGATATTTCTCTGCCAACAAAAACACATTATTTTTTCCCTGCGTGTGCCTTTATTTTCGAAGATATTTTAAAAAATCATTTCTACATTTGCTCTTAAGTGCATTTTTGGATTTAAGCCCTGTATAATCGTCACTTGTTTAATTAAGTTGATGTATAAAGGTACATAACTTAGCTTCCTTATGTACAAAAGCTCTATATTACTGCAATAATAATGGAAAATTGTGATAGAAAAGTGTACACGAACAAAGTGTGTCTACTAATTGTTGTAGCAATGTTTTTGTGTACAGGCAATGTAAGAACAAACTGTACTAAAGAACTGCAATATTATTCCAAAAAAACCTTATAATACCCACATGTGATTTACATCAGCAGTTATACATAATGAAATTTGCTTTTTTATGTAGTTTGCATTTTTGGGATTTAGTAATTAATTTCGTTCTTATATTAAAAAGGCATGGACATGAAACTATATTTATAACACATACTTTTGTAAGCACTATTGTTAATTTTACTCTCAACATGAAGTTTTCCTTTAAAATAAACTTTCAAGTATTTAGTAAGTCATTGATAACAACTAATCAATTTTACAAACTGGTTCTGATAAATTTTAATTGGCCTAATTGTATTTATATGGATTGTAAAAATTTATTTAATAACTTGTTTGTTAATGTAATAGTTACTGTTAAATGGTGTTGCTATGTTATTGTGAATAAAAGACATTTTGAATATCTTAGCTATCTTCACTTTGTGTGATATTTTGTATGAAGTTTTCTGAAGTTATGCTCTGAGTTCTGATCCATTTTGCAAAAAAATGATGGACAAGCACACAGGATCAATTTACAAAAAAAAACATTTGTGTTAAAAGTCAAGTGGCATATTTAGGTATTCAAATAGATGTAAGTTGTAATTTTAAAAACTACGTTGAACTAGAACAAGTGGCATATTTAGTTATGCAAATAGATGTACAGTTGTAATTTTAAAAACTACGTCGAACTAGAACACCATTTGCACATGAAGCACTTTCATGTTTTTTCTCAGTTCTCTTGCTTGTTTTTGCGCCTCACAAAACTTTCATAATTTTAAAACGCTTTGCAAAAGTATTTAATCTGCATTACGCAGTGAATGCTAGTGGGTAGCCTTGGATATGTATTCTACACAAGCCATAGATTTGTACTGAATAAAATGTGTGTAAAAGGAAATTCTAAGCTAATTGGGATCACGGCCAAGTGAATAGGCCCACACACTTTGTGTGAGTGGGATGTGGTTGTCTGGGTTCGATACTAACTCCAAACAATATTATTAGTAAACCTTGACTGTTTACGGTGCAGAGGGAGGAGATGAATGTGCCTCCAATGCTCCTGAGAAGCCTCTGCCAGTTCATCCTTTTTTTGCATTTAGCTTTTTAGTAGGGTCAATTTCCTTGACCTTGAAAACCTATATTTAGACAGAAAATCATTATCCTGCCTGCTCTGATAGCTAACATATACCCTTTGTAAGCTAGATTGACTCCATAAACTGAATTAATCACCTTAATCAGCTCTAGCACTGTGCAAAGCTTCATTCGTTTGAATCAAAATGAGCATTTTTTCACCATTCTGGTAGATTAAATACCCATTCATTTTGGTCAAATGGTGTCCATCATTTTTGACATCATAATTAACCCCTTTCCGATGTGTTTTGAGTATGTTATTCTCTGAACTAAATACTACGAGCAAACACCAAAAAACTTTTTCTTGTAGGTAGGCATATGGCTAGGCCAATTTATTAAGGCTATGTCTATTTTTTTCATTATATCAGCTCTGCTATTTGGATAATATGTTAACATAAAATTTACTAATGGTTTTACCAAGATCTTACTGTAGTAATTGTTACCTCTCCTTTCTTACAGTCTCTTGCCGCTGCTTTGGCATTTTCCTACTGCAGTTTTATCTTCCTGTCAGAGCAGCTAGCTGTTCTTGCAGCAACGTGCATAATAGCCACATGGACTTACAATCGTGCCTTATGCTCTGTACCAACCACATCCGGTTACTCTCAGCTTCCTGCGAAGTACTAACCAGGTACCGTTCCAGTTAAGAAATAAAAGTTTGTGTTGTTTCAAATTGCTGCTGAATTTCTGCGGTGGTTGATTTCTGCTTATAATTGACATTGTTCTAGTCAAAATTATTATTAGCTCTTGACGCATTTTGTTGTTAATAACTAGTTTGCAAAGTTTGAATATTGTGGCCTAAAAAATTGTGTTGTATTTTGTTAAAATGTTGTTCAAGTGTTTCATTCAAGTTTTGTTCTTTTACTTGAAGAACATTAATCACTGATCTTGAGGAGCATAAATGTTTACAAAAATTTTATTCAGTATCTGTACATTATTTACATCAACATTGGTTGTGTAGGTAGATAAAAAATGTAAAGCATTTCCTGTTATCAATAAGACTACTAATATTAACAGTAAACACAGTTATTCTGCAAATATATCACAGTAATTGAGTAAAAGCAAAAAACATAATCTCAGTTTGCAGTTACCAAAACAGCAATTTTATAAATTAGGTATTAAACTTTAAAAACTTGTAATAAAAAATGTTTTAGAGTATTGCTTTTACACACTAACAAAACTATAATCTCACTTAGTAGTTGATAATAATGACTAAATATTTACTAGGCTTTATTAAGAGGTGAATTTGTTTTAGTCGCTCCGTTTATTTGTGCACTACAAGACCTAATGTAGACGTGGCAGTGGACACACTTAATTTTCATAAAAAAACTTAGAAATATGTACAATTATAAAAAAAATTGGAGACCACGGCATCAATTTTTGTCAGCACCATTTTTTGCATCTTTATAATTTATGGTCTTGAATTTTTGATCATTAATAAGTCGTTTGCTTAATTTGAATATAACATTGCTGCAGTGCACAGAAATAAAAATTAATTACATACAGAAGCATAGCAAATACAGCGGGCAATCGTCCCCGGGCACAAGGGTAAGAGGGTGCAAAATTCTTCTAGAGTTTAATGACTATTAATTGTTAATTACTAATCCAACATTAGCAATTAACAAAAGTTTTCAAGCTACAGCAAAATTGCCTAATCAGACATCGTCATAGCTGACTTTTTTACTACATGTAGCCTAGAAAAAAGGCTAATATTGTTACGTAATGGCAGGTGTAGCGCGTGGCTCAGCAGATCGGGAGAAACAGTGGCATTATTCTCTAAATGCCATTTGTTTTAATTATTGTGAAAACTTGTAGTGTTCTGTATCTTTCATAATCTCTGCATGTTTTAATACTGGAGCTGTATTTTTGACGACTGTCGTGGCATGAGCAACTTTCCTAGACCAACATATAGAAGAATTATTCTGATGAAGTTTTTTTGCCCCCTGGTGCCACAAGCACTTGCTCCGCCACTGATTACATAAATATAAATTTTAAGTCATATCTGCGTATGACATTATTAACTAAGATGGAGGTTCTTCATCCTTAAATCTTAACTTCCACCACATATTGTTTTCCCAGAGTTTAATTATACGCTGAGAATTTGGATGGACTATTCTTGGTCTATACGAAGACACATCTGCCGAATTCGTTGTCATTCGCGGTTTATAAGTTTCTAAAACATTTCTGTAATGACTCATTGAACTTTCTGCCCGACGGGTTGATCGCGGCGATTCTGTATGCCTGGAATATTTCCTTGCTGTTTTATGACGGTGCAACAAACGGCTGTCATCAGTTCTACTCGTTAAATCACCATTCAGCGGGTGCTTGTGTTTTCCGTGGCCATGTCGTTGTCGCCGCCGACTACGTGATGTGGACATCTCACTCCCTGTCCCAGGAGAAGTTGAATCTACACTATCACCTTCTGACCATGCTGGTTTTGCTTGCCGTTTCTGTGGTTTAACTTTCCTATGTTTTCTAGAGTTTTTTGGTGGTGCCGCTGCAGCTAGTGCAGGTTCCTGGCGAGGTGTGAAATCAAATTCTTTGTCACTGTCATTTGCTTGCTTTGCTGGTTGTTCTTCTCCTTCTAATGACAGTTGAACGTCACTTTTTGTTGCTAAACTACTGTGATTACCACTACTGTTAGGATCCTCAGGCAAGGCTCCTTCACCTTGCAGATTTTCCTCTTCGTGTATTGCTTCATCTATATTAAGTATGGTTTCTGTGGAGTTATGTCTACTTGTCTGAGCACCACTGTCCCTAGTGTCAATGCCTATAACACTGGAGTTGCCATCAGTTTGATTGTTGCTATCTGTTGTTTCATTCAGATGTGTTTGCCCTGCTGTGTCTGCAGTTGCTTTTACATCTGTCTGGACACCGCCACTGGTCACTTGATGGCTTTGTGTTTGTGAGTCTCTTGACTCTTTTTGTAAATCACTTACACTAAAGGCTTGAATACTTTTCGTGTGCACTTCTCGAGGAGATGCTACACTTCCGGGTAGAGGAGAGTCTGTTTGTTGCAATGCTTCATGGTGTAGAAGCATGCTACCACTGGAGTTACTACCATCGTTAATAAAAGCCATGGCTGGCGACGACTTTGATAAATGAGGTTTATCTTGTATGTCAACCTCTGTCCAAGCATCTTTCTGATGAACTGATCGCACTGGGTAGTTCCTTAAAAATCATATATTTTAGATGTAATCACTGCATTGCACTTCAAGCTCTGTTAAATTTTCTTTATTTTTTGCAGTAATTTTTGTTGGTAATGCATGACTGACCTGACAGCTATACGAAGACTGAGTGTTCAAAAATGATATCATCCTTTAAAAAGATTACCATAAATTTTATAACAAATTTTTTGCGATATTCAATGGATATAACTACACTTTATAAATAAGGGGGCAAGTTGTTGTATAATGAAACTCATGCTTATTTTTCACAAATTTAGATAGAACCAGAGAATAAAAAATGTTAATTATCAATATATAAATTGAGCACGTTTTTAATCTGAAATTGGAATAAGCACATGCCATTAAAATAAGTAATATTCATTAAAAATGGGTCATTATAAACGATATTCATACCTGCATTTCTTGTAACAATAGTAGATTAAGAAAATGATAAGACACAGTAGAAGTAAAAGGCAGAAGACTATCAGAATTACAACTGCCGTAGCTGAAAGAAAAGATTATTCCTTAATATGCTGTGACAAATAAATATATGGTAAAACAGTTGGTGGTATTCATTTAAAAAAATTATAAATAAAGCGTTTTGCAAAAAAATTTACTGATACCTTTACAATGTTTGAGTAAATGAGAAGTAACTGAAACTTTGCTTATGATGAAGCCTAAACATTTTTTTATCCTGAAAATCAGATCAGACTCCCAACTTCATGTATTTATAATCATTTTCAGTCAACTATGAGAAATCTTAATAAGCATGTATTTCCATACCCATTTGTCCTTCTATGCAGCTATCTCCAAGTTCTATGCCATCACAACTAAAATAAAACACAAAAACGTAATTTAGTTTACGTTTCTTTTCCCCAGTATTAAAGAAGTGACAAACCTAAAATTAACTAATGGCAAATAAAAATATACAATAACCTGTACAATCAGCTGTGTAATAAAGAGATATTTTACAACTAACGGCGAGTTTTCTCTCTGATAGCAAACTAGCAAGTGTGAACTGCTTCGCGCGTTACTGTCGGCAAATTATGGGAAACTGTCCTACAGTTACTGCGAATCATTATCTAGTGTGAATGCCTTCATGAGTTACTCTGAATACTTATTGCAGTGAATAGGGAAGGGAGTGTCAGCTCATGCTTTCTGTTGGAGAGTAACTTGCAGTAAGTTTTGCTTTCTAGTCTGAACATGCTAGCGTATTACTTGATGAGTTAACTTGGCAAGAAAACTCGCTAGTCTGAACGTGTCATAGTCGTAGGCAGCATAACATGAGTTTGTTCCATGACATTTAACAGTTTGTATTGACTGGTTCAAAAACAATTACTAAGGCATTTGTTATGTTATTTTTTGTTATTCGATTTTCTAATTTTTTGGAGAAACTGTTGTAAGTCTTAAATAGTTCTTATAATATTAATATCTAACTGCCCCATAAAGTAATGTTTTACAAAACATTATTTGTAATTATGATGTAAGAAAGAATATTATCAAACCCTTTTGGCGCAGGTTTAGTCAAAACACAAGAAAAGATTAAGATCAGTTGAAATTTTTAATGTCACCATAACTGATCTTGTGATCAAAATTGCATTGCTTTTAAGCTCACTTTGTTGACTGGCTAGGTTCTGGTAGACCAGTGCCATTTCCTCTTGAAATGACAGGTTCTGTTGGTGGTCCAGCACTTGTCCTAGTTTCTGCAAAACCAAAATTATGGTATGAGCAACAGTGCATTTTGTACAGATATCATGTAGGCTTATTTGCTAGAAATTCCAATATTTTTATATCACATAGTTTAATGGTGATGATAAACCATAATTACTGATTTTTTTAAATCACACCACATTAAAATGTCCCCATGCGACGCTTAAGTTACACTGGCTGGGTTGCCCAACTCCTTACACCTTTGTAATTCTAAGCTTTTTGCAGATTTCCATTCACCAACTGATTCACTCACTGATTTTGCATTACTTCAGAGAAACCCTTTCTAAATTCTAGAAATGCATGCACATTTACACAATACGTTGCAGTACTGAACAGTTAGCTCATTAGAATTTATACAATTTCTATGCAACAACACTGTACAAAAATAGTGCAGTTTGCTAAACACAAAAGTTTATAACTTGTACTAGACAAAGCCAAACACAATAAGCATACCATGTGCCATTTACATTATTTGTATTAGCACAAACAGTTTTTAAATACGTATTTTCAGATGTCACATTATATGCAACTTTGTAACATACCACTTTCACAATGAGTGCCTTCAAAAGCTGGATCTGCAGATGTATCCTTGAACCCAGGCAAACATACACATTTATATCGCGAGCCTACTAAGTACTCACATTCAGCATTCTTATGACAAGCATTAAGCTCATGAGTTGTGCAAGTGTTCATATCTGAAACATGCAGGAAACAAAGATTCCTAAATTTACAAGCAGAGCACATACAACATTGAAGAGTTGCCTTTGAAAGAGATATTAATCCTGTAGTCAGTCCATTCTGTATGTCCACTCTTACATAACTTCTCCAAGTCTGGATGTCCATTTCTGGCGTTAGGAATTATGACTAAATATAGTCATGATCATTATTTACTTCTGTATCATTATGTCATTGAGTGTCATCTTTGTTTCTGTTGCAGGAACCTACATTGAACTATTTAAGCAAAGAAGTATTTGTATTTTTGCTTTTTACATGCAAAACATGTCTGCCACATCAGTAACAGCACATGCAACACCAAAATACCCTTGCAGCACAGCATATATAAGCAGTCGATTCATACATCAATAAACATGTGCTAAAGCACATATAAATAAAATATCGCAATAGCATTTATGACAAGACATGAGTTGACGGAGTGCTGATAACCACTTACCTAAGACGATGATGCCTCCATTATCCAGTTTCAATCTGCTATCTCCTAACATGTTACCAGAATCACGTAAAGCTGCAGCTAGTTGTTGTTGGACTTCACTTGCAGTGATGTCAGAGCTGGCTGAAAATCTTATAAATCCTTTAGTGATAATACTGCCAGGAAGAAAGCTCTCAACGTTCATCCCATGGTAGATCTCTGAAATATCTTTCACATTGGCTGTTAAGCTTGCAACCTTAAAAATATAAATGGAAAAGATTTCTATGACAGTTGTTTGCCATATGAAAAATTTGTTCTCAGATTCTTGCAAAGCACACCATAAAAAGTTTTATTTTGCATCTAAACATGTACTCACCCCAAAAGCTGTCAGTTTTTGCAAGTTGTTGAACTCCTCGTTGTGTACATTTTCAAGAGATTGACTATGTTCCAGTTTTTCTCCGCAGAATTCCAACATTCGAAACTGTATTCGGAACAACACATTTCCTGTGCATGAAGTTAATAATAGTATAATACATTCATAAATACTATATGATCTATTGTTGGTTTTTGTTGTGTTTCTTCAGCCTTAACAATATACAATTTATTTTCCTAACCAGAACAGGAGAACAGCAATTAAATTTAGAAAATAATGTCATTATTACTGCTACATTTTAATGTGCAGATAACCAGAAATAAACTTGTGTACAATTTTTTTCAATATAATATGAAAGCGATCTCTCATAATGAGTTCATTTTGCTGCCATTCCAGTGTGTTAAAGTTGTTCCTGATTAGACTAATAAATTACGAAAAACCAGCGTTGTTACTTTATATTACTTGTATAATCAGCTTATTACAAAAGGGCTGTTATTAAAACTTACTTTCACAGGTGTCTCTGTTGTTGGTAGTGTAGCCTTTTGGACACTGGCAGTGATGCCTTCCTTGACCAGGTCCTGCCTCGGCACATACTTTTCCGGAAGTTGCCCCACAGCTGTCTTTATCAGTAGCATTGCATAAAGTTGGCTGTGCTGCTTTTATTGCGCTGACAAAATCTTTACCGTCACACACCATGTGTTTTGGAAAATTGTCATTAAGGCCACTTCCATACGGCTTAGTGGTTGCATTGTTATTCTGTATACCTGGTCGAATGTTGGTCTTATTCTTGTTTTCTCTAGTCACTTCATCAGGCATCTTTGTAGCATTAGCTTCTGACTCTATTGGGACATCTGTACTCATTTTATTGTCATTCAGGCCATCTCCTTGCTGCTTCGTGGTTACGTTGTTATTTTGTATACCAGGTCGAATATTGGTCTTATTCTTGTTTTCTCTAGGCACTTCATCAAGCATCTTTGTAGCATTTGCTTGTGACTCAGTTGGGACATCTGTACTCAGTTTATTGTTTTGCTTGTCATTCAGGCCACCTCCTTGCTGCTTCGCGGTTGTGTTGTTATTTTGTATACCAGGTCGAATATTGGTCTTATTCTTGTTTTCTCTAGGCACTTCATCAGACATCTTTGTAGCGTTTGCTTGTGACTCAGTTGGGACATCTGTACTCAGTTTATTGTTTTGCTTGTCATTAAGGCCACCTCCATGCTGCTTCGTGGTTGTGTTGTTATTTTGTATACCAGGTCGAATGTTGGTCTTATTATTATGATCTACAGGCACTCCATCAGGCATCTTTGTAGCATTAACTTGTGACTCTTTTGGGACATCTATGCTCGTTTTATTGTTTTGCTTGTCATTAAGGTCATCTCCATGCTGTTTCTTGGTTTTGTTGCTATTTTGTACTCCAGGTCGAATATTGGTTTTATTTTTATTTTGTACAGACAATTCATCAGGTTTCTTTGCTGGATTAGTTTGTGAGTCTATAGGGATATATGTACTTGTTTTATTGTTCTGGGTCTGCTTCCCCGGATGTACTATTGTTAAATTTTTCATTTCATTTTCATTACAGTGTTTGCTTTTGCCTACACATTTTGCTGCACTAGTATTATGAGACTGCTCAGGATTTTGCTTTGTATTACTCATACTTTCATTCTTGTCTATATTTGTATTCTTTTCTGGGCTGCCTGAAAATGTCTGTGATGCCTGTGATGTTCCATAATCATCAGTGCCAATTGTAGTTTCCTTTGTAAGTTTAAGTTCCAGTGAATCTTTGTTGTTGAGTATCCTAGATGTAGCAGCAGATTGAAAATGACTACCACTTGATTCATCAGCAATATTACCTTCATCACTATCCATCTGGCTCTTGTTATTAGGACTACCTGTCATGTCATCAATATTTCCAGGATTAGTGAATCCAGTGACAGTGTCACTTGGAGTTGCACTTGTGCATTTTCCTTCAGCAATGCATTCTTTTTCTTGTCCTTGTTTATTAGCATGCTCCGCGGAAGTTACATCATTACCATCTGCAGCTTGATTCATTTCTGTAGATCCACCTAAATCATCAGGAGACATTGACAGCGTGCCAGCTAGTGCGTAAAAATTATTTTCCAGTTCACTGCCTGTTACTGTTGTTCTTTGTTTCCCTGTGTTTTGTTCTGCCACATCATTGCTTGGCTTATCAGTCCCTTCATCTGATGCAAGAATATCGGCATCAGTCATTGAAAAAATATATGATTCCACTGTTGTCATCTCAGCAACTGAAATGTATTCAGTTGTTACGTGTAAATCCTTGTAACTTCCCTGTTTTCCCTGCGGCTGTGTAGTGTCAGCAGGTGTTTCCGTTACAAGTTCTTCTGTAGATATTCTTGGAAATACTGTCTGCATTCCTTCTTCACCTTCAAAATTCTTTACTACATCTGCAGCAGGCTTTGAAATTGATTCATTAGAGTATGAAATCATGCCTGGAGCAGTTGAACCAGTTTGAAAAGTGATTTCAGTTCTGTTTTGATTGCTCAGTGGGCACTTTTTGCCTTCTTGTTCTTTACAGGTGATTTTTCCATAGTTTGATTTAGCCTGTCCATTTTGTGTTTTATTTACGATTGAATTCAATCCATCACTGTGCTTTGATGAAGGATGCTTTTCTTCTTGTTCTCTGTCACTTTCTTCTAATTCAGTACTTCCCTGTTTTTTTCCTGTAGAACTAGCTTGAGCTGTGCCTGTTGCACTTGCATTATTGTTTTTGTTGCCTATTGTTGTTGTTTCCTCATTTTGCAACGTAGGACTTGTATTTCCTTCTCCATTGTTGAGTTGCATTTCTTTCCCCAACATTTTACTGTCATTTCCTTCACTTTTTGCTATGAGGTGAAGTGAGCTGTCTGCCCTACTGCTAATGTTGTTAAAGTTATAATCATTTGAATGATTGTTAGACACCACATCTTGTGTCAGCTCATCAGTTTTTGTTTTTTCTGTGGAAGAGCCACTCTCTTTGCCATTGTTGCCATTGGAGCCATTATTAGTGTGATTATTTATCACTTTTCCAGGATCTTCTTCACTACCATTCATCTCATTTTCAGTATATTCTGTTCTATTACTTCCCAGCTTTCCAGCTGAGGCTGAGTTACTCATGCTTGTATTTCCAACAGAATCACTCTTTTGGTGCTCATTAATTTCTTCTTGGGTAGAATTACTTTTACGTTCAGTTTGACCATTTGTAGTTTTATTGGAAATATTGTCTTTGTTATTTGAATTAGGTTTATTTTGTTTCAACATTTCTTCTTTATTTGGCCTTCCATTGTTTGTTCCTTGGTGGAGTTTACTTGTGCTAGATGCATTATCTGTAGTTTGCCCAGCATTTGCCAAAATGCTTTGCTGTGTTCCAGTTATATCAAATTTGCCATTATGTTGCATAGAATCAGTCACATTTGCTTTGCTAGCAGATATCAAATTAGTATTGTTTGCACTGCTTTCATTTTCACCACTGCTATTAGTGCCATTAGCTGGTATCTTGCCATTGCTATTTTTGGACATTTCAAAATCCCTTATGCTTGTATGGTCTGGCCAACTTGTAGTATTTTGTTCATCTGAAATCAAGAATTCATTATATCCATGATTTGTTTTGCTGTTGTTATGCTGAATGTAATCAGTAGGCTCCATTTCTGTACTTTCTATGGATAATGTACCATTGCTGGTTTTGGTTTCAGTTATCCCCAAGTCACTTTCTTTGTGAGCATGTTCTTGCTGTTGTTTGACGTCAGATTGTATTTTACTTCCTTCTTTGGGTGCTTGTGTAGATGCATCATCACTGCTTCTGCCATTTTTAGTACTGTTCATATAGTAGCTATCATTGGCAGACTCATTTTTCGCATTTTGCATTGACTGTGTGTTAGTACTGCCAGTTCTGTCACTTTTGCTTAATTCACTTTCATGTTGCGTGTGTAGATTTTGTTTGTCTGTAGATTTCGCATTGTCTTCTTTTGGTTTTTTATCACTTGTTAGGTTTAGAGGAATAGCATCAGTTGTAAGATTTTTGCTGTTTAATGTTTTAACAATTTCTTCAGTTACCATAAAATCTATGCCAAGCATTTCTGTGGTTGTGTGAACGTTCTGTGACAGTTTGCTGTCGGGCTTTTCATCTTTTTGTCCACTCAAACTTGAACTTAATTCTTTGTCACTGTCATGAATATTTTCTGCTGTCTCATTGCTGGTACTAGTATTCTTTTTCTCTGTGATTTCTTTTACAATACCGCTGTTATATCTGCTACTATTGCTGTCAACATCGACATCATTTGCTATGGATATGCCTGTTAGAGTTTCCTGATTGTTTTCAACAGTAGAAATTTCTTTTTCATGATCAGCCGCCAATGACATATTTCCATTTTCCAGATCAGTCACTAATGTTGTATTAGTGGACTGTTGCTGTGACTGCTTTCCTTCTCTGTGTGTCTTGTTCTTAATGTCATGACTTGGATTTGTTATTAAACTACTTTCGTTGGTGTGTAGGTCAGGTGTTTTCTTAGTTTTTACTGTCTTTGCCTCTGAGTTTTCTTCAGAAGCAGATATTTTGTCTTTTTCGGATGACGCGTTAAAACACTTTCTTCTATCATTTTGTATGCAAGATTCATGGCTGTTTGTCATGTCCTTATTGACAGAAGCCTCAATTTCATCATAAGCATCTTTGCTTGTGATGTTACTGTCACTGCTTTTGAATTCTGATTCATTTTGAGTATTTTTAACTAGTGGTTTACTTGCATCCACTGAGGTAATTTTATCGTCATTATTAGTCTGATTTTCGTTGCTGTGAGATGATGCAGTTGTTTCACCTTCAGTTGCTCTGTGTTCGTCATCGTCATTTGATAAAACAATCGTTAAGGAAGTTGGAAACGGATTAGTATTCTGTATGATTGCAGGCGGCGTTCGATCATCCAAAACACATCCCTTAGTTAGAAACACATCAGCTGTAATGCAGTGACCAGCTGGACAAGTGTATTCCCATCGTAAACAAGCTGAAATGTTAAAAAAATATTCACAAATTATAGATTTGTCTATATTCTTTATATTAATGTTACACTTACAGTACAGAAATGCCTGAACATCATAAAAATGAATTGAATTCATGACTGTGGTGCATTTCACAATAGAGGATAATTGAAGAATGTACCCTCATCTGAACCATCTCCGCAATCATCAATACCATTGTGAAATAGCTCCTTGTCCAGACATCTTCCGTTGTCACAAAGAAATCTATTACCTCCACACACTGAAGCCTCTGAGCCTGCAATTGTAATATCAAATAGTCATCATCAGTGTCAAAGCATTACTCAAGTGATGTCAGTTATGACTATTCAGTAAACTTTCCTTTATCTTTGTTGCTAGTCTTATTTCCGCCATCGTTAACAACAGGCATTGTTTGGCTAGTCTTGTTTGAATTATTTTTTCTGGAAGTCTTTAACGATTCTGCAGCCGATGCAGATTTACCTGAGAGTTCCCAATATACAACCAAATGAAGTTAATATTCAAAAATATAATAACCCAACGGATTAACGTATGTGTCATAGAAACACGAATTTCCAATTTGAATTTGTTTATTATTTGAAAATGTTAAACATACAAAATGTAGAAACCGTGAGAAGAAATATACAGTTAATAGTAATGATTTGATAGCATGTATTATACAATTAATGGCAAGAAAAATGGTAAACACTATTACATTGTGTGAGTATTGTTTGCAGGAAAATCAGATGTAAAATTTAACTGCATAACTTTTATGCAATATGATAAGTGTCTTCACAAAAGTTGCCAATTTCTCTGAATCCTTAAAAGTCCCATTGTATTTTGCACATTTGACTGCATTTGACACCATTGTAATAGCATATAGTGTGCAATTATTTTAGAATTTTAATTTGCATCAGCGATTTCGAATAAATAGCATTCAACATTGATGCTTCGGAACTCCATAAATTCCACTTGACAGGGGATAGAATAGGTTAAAAACAATTGATTAAAAAAACTGATGAAGATTAAAAAGTTAAATAGATGTTTTAAATACAATCGACTCTAGATGCCAACAAGTTTCCTGAAACAGAAGAATTTAACATTTTAAACTGATTTCATTTTGTTAATTAAGTTTGACATATACATACTTGGATAATAACCAGAATCAGTTGTTCTATCACTTATAAAGTGTGCTGTACCAGGCCTCATTGGATAGTTGGCAGTGACCATTGTCTTTTCATTTGAAACTAGCCTTGCTGCTTGCTCACAATTTCTTCTGAATTCTTCCTCTCCTCCTGTAAGTCAATAAAGTGAAAAATGAGAACGTATGTTTATTAATGAGAAAATGCTACAATCTTTCTCATAATTTGTGAACGAGATTTTTTATAACAGCTTCTCTGCGAAAAATTACATTTATTTTTATACCATTTTTCGCATTCTATTATTGGTAACAAACATTAATAGCGCTTGCCAGAGTCTTTATTATTATTATTATTATTATTATTATTATTATTATTATTATTATTATTATTATTATTATTATTATTATTATTATTATTATTATTATTATTATTATTATTTATTTCGAAATTGCAGTACAATTTTCAATTTGTTAGTAGCATAGAAAAATAAGAATATTTACATACTATAATAATTTAAACAAAAACGGACTATAAATAATACACACTGCAGTAGTTAGGGAAAGGGAGTACAATAAAAATAATACATTACTTTAGTTAAATTTCACATATCCACTCTAGTATCAGGTTAAGTTCGTTTCTGTTCAAAAATTCAAACTGTTTATGCTCGATTGCATTTACAATATCATTCACAAATAATACATGAGAATTCTGCTCATTGGTCACATTGTAAGCACACTCAGAAACAATCTGTTTTACATGAAATTGCACTTGTAGCATTATATACATTTCGATTGCAATTACATTTATATCTCAGTTGTTGTGAGTTGTAACCCAAAGTAGAGTCTACAGAATTAATTGCATTTTTCGTGAAGGAGTTTACCAGGCAGTTTTGATTTTGACTAGCAATACACATGCATAAATTTAGCAAATCCAATATGAAACTGGTAATTGTGACACCTAGGGAATCGTTAAGTTCATATGATCAATGAAAGCTGCACAACAACTTAGCAGCTGTATTAGGAATTTATAGCATCCTGTAATCCATTTTTTTATTTAAAAAACATTCCGAATCTACAAAGACCTAAAGAAAAGAAAGACAAGCACAACGAAATTCATGGAAGCCCTCCAGTGCCAGTAACGCGCTAAGCCATGCATGAGTAATGTCATATATAATTAATTGAGCATGGGTCGGGACTCAACATAAACATGATTATTGTAATTGATTAAATGAGTTGCCTTGCATCAGCAGATCATAAAGCTTATATGATTTGCACCCGATCACTTATATTCACCTGTATTTTTGATTGATCCGTGATCAAACATACGGAAGACCGAGCAATCAGTGAAATTTACCTAGGAGTTTTTCTGCCAAGGTTGATGGGGTTACACGCATTGATGCTTTGCTTCACAAGCATGGAAGACGTATACGTTACGTGTTATTGATCGTCAAGTTAAATTTTTAATCACTGCTAAGTTTATGTAATGCAAGCTGTTATGCTGTCGGTATTATATGTGATTAACGCTAGCACTCTACGCAACCACCTAGGCCAACGAAACTGCCCTCCTGCTGAACTATTATTATATTTCAAAAAATAATCGTTTTTAATGGTACTACAATCTTCATTGAACCAACACCTTGTCAATAAATTGGCATCAGCCTATATTAGTGTTTCTTTATTATTATGTACAATACTTCTTATTTCAATCAAAATGCTAGTAAATATTTATACAGTAAAAGACCACATTACTGTACAAATATTTATTTGTATATTTACTTGCAGATAAAACTAAAATAAAACTGGGATAAAAATAATTATGATTTTACTACGTAATTCATTAAATTAATAGTTCGTTCTATTTGAACATTTTCGATAATGTTACGTCCAAATTCGCAATGTGAGCAAGATAGACATTGTTTGAAAGTACCAGTCTGTTTCTAAGAATTTATGCATTTCTACCCGCATTTTCTTAATGAATAAACTGGGATAGTGGGAACTACTAAACTACTTAAAGCTCATTAAATGGCAATAACTCATATGTAGACGACAAAGTTTGAAGTTGTTGCCAAGGCGGTTTTCACACTATCGTGTGTCAAAAATTTAAGCTTACCTCGACTAGTAAAACGATAAATTAAAGATAAAAACCTGGTGAGAAATAAAACAGCTAGGTCTATTAGTACCTTAAAATCATACCTTCATCACTATAATCTCCACAGTCATTTACACAGTTTTTATATACACTTGGTCGTATACTAGGGTTGTATGTATCAAACACACATCTACCATTATCACAGGTAAACCACCATCTAGGGCAACCTAGGAAAGCAAAAATATTTTTTGAAACCCAAAAAAATAAAAAATAAAACAGCTTGACGAAAATCCAATAGGCGGTTCAGTTTCTAAACACAATAATTTCTTTTTTTGAATCTAACGATTAAAATAGTTCTTCACCATAAATGACACTAAAATGATAAAAATCAGTAAACTACATCCTATAAATGATAATAAGCAAGCGCAGTCATTCA